>CAJNOQ010002958.1:0-22017 GCA_905250885.1 Didymodactylos carnosus | reverse complement strand
AAAAATGCCAAGAGACAAAAATGTTCAGGACACATTTCTCTATCTGCTCTAAAAATTTGACAAAGATTTGTGATAGTTCATTGAGCAAGCTATGCGGAAAAAGTACGTTTCTATCGTGCACTGCCTCTTAAGGAAGAGTAGAAAAACAAACTTGTGTATCTGTTAGCATTCTCTTTTACTACGATGAGTTTTATTTTGAATATTCTTTCTATTGTTTTATTTTCACAAAGAGGTCTCTCTCTCTCATTCTAGTAATTTATAATATTTAATAGACTCGGGAATGAGTATTGACTAGTTTCTTGTATCCAGAAAAAAATGGATTTAATGTAAATTTTACTAGTTACTACCATAAAAAGGTCCTGTTGATTGCATAGTGATGTAATGCATTCTATTAGTGCTTTAAAGTTGTTATTGCCGAAAGTGAGAAAGATTACACAATTAAACCGACAATAAGTTTCTCATAACTTTTGATGTAAACATAAATTAAAACTATTCAACGTTTATTTTGACTAGGAAATCATGCTCTTCAGATTAGTGTTATAAATTTACGGTATTTACTTGAACCTTGTCGGAGGGCAGATGATCAGAATTATGCACGTTTAAGTTTTTCTGAAAATGTTTTTAAGAGACATTTTCCAGAAAACCTTGGTAAAGTCAAAAATAGTGTGCATTTTATCAGTAAATAAAAATATCATATGTTCATCTGAATAGAGGCTTTTTATCCAAACTCTAATATTTGCGAATTTCATGATTAGAAATATATTTCGTTACCTTTTTTTTCGCCTATAAGATCACTATAAACAACTCAAAGAAATCTTGTTGACATATCAAACGATTTTTCTATAATCAAATTCGATAAGTTAGTTTTTAAATACTGACTATAATAAAAATATTCGAACTTTTCTTGTTCAGTATTGGTAAAATCGGATGACCTAAAGTATTTAAATACTGTCTGATACATTTTAACAATAACAAACCATGCCGCTAAATGACATCCATTTTGACGTATCTAAATAAAGTCGATGTGAGTCACGACGAAAAAGTGGAGAAACGATGAACGGAGCGGGACATTTATCAGAATGGTCTATCCTGTAGTAAAGTAGAATGAAAGTGTTAGAAATGGTTTAAATGTTTACCAATTTAAACTGAACCATAATCGTCTACAGCATGCTCTAAAGATACCCTCGAGTTTACCAAAATAACTTTGCGGTATAACGATCAATGGTAAGTTAAAGTTAAAAAATACATAGTTCGTTGATTAGAGAAGCCTTCCAGATATATTTAATAGTCAAAAGAGAAAAAAACGTTCTTACATTAATTTGTATCAACATTTTTCCTATTATTTCGTATGATGGTAAAATGGACGACGATATTTAGTACTTGACCAAATATGATCAGCCAGTTCATCATAATGACCATTTTAATAACCTACTGTTTGATTGATGTATCTAAAGACAAATAAAGGTCGTAAAAGCAATGGCGAAGCGATACCAATAGTTTCAGCCTTACGTTGTACGAATGCTAATAAAATTGAGCTTCAAGTCTGTGCTTCCTAAAACCCACATCCAGACCACATCTGGGTTGGAAAATAAGCACATTAGGATGAATAACACGTAGTGTGTATACTGGTAATAACTTCTGAAATATGGATTATAGGTAATCGATCACACGGGATCTGTTTTTAGAAAAAGTTTTAAAAATCTAGCGAAAAGCGAGTTTTTATAAAAACTAGGGTTTTCAGACTGTTTTCATATAACATGAAAACGAAAAGACTCAGAACCCTAGTTTTTATAAAAACTCGCTTTTCGCTAGATTTTTAAAACTTTTTCTAAAAACAGATATTGCCACGAAATCTCGCGTGATCGATTACCTATAATTCACCAGCTGTCAAGGCTGCTAATAGCCACCGGATGCTAGTCCAATACAAGCGTAGCGAATCCAATACAACGTACGAGCCGCAGAAAATCAAGGTCTCACTTGGCTTCCGTTTTGGAGAGGAGAAAACGGCTACCAGTCCATCAAAAAATATCAATAGTCCAACAACAAAAAACCTATTGGAAAATTTTTACACACGACCTAGTTTTTCTTGTTAACCTACTGGTTTGCTCAGATGCTACAGAGTATTTTAGATTTCAGAGTACTTGGCTATATTTTCTTCTCAATAGTCTATATAGTATTTTGTAGCCCGTAAAATTCTCTACCGAATGATATATAATAGTTGAGTTTTTTTGTGAGCAAAAGAGGTAAAATAATGAAAATACACTAAGTATAGTTGATCTAGCGAGAGAGAGAGGGCTTTTGAATGCGAAAATTTTACCAATAAACATCAGAAAGCGTTTTTTAAGGTAAGAAATGTATCAGTTTTAATGCCGGAGATAAACTACATTAAATCCCTGGATACAATAATTACCTGAGAGGGGACGGATTTTGCCGCTTATCCATCCCTCCTTTACAGCTGAATCACAAATACAAGATTTTCAAGATGATTTCTATTTTAGAAATACGATAATTTTACATGCTGGAAACCTTTTTTTACGTGAAACAGAACTATATCTGATTTAAAGATTCCTTATTTCTTCGAAAAGTTTCATAAACTGTAAACGTCATTAGTTGTAGCTAGAAAATGAGTAATTAAAATATTCTGGAGTTGTACATACACAGCTCTAAAATCTTGAATGAAATGTACTTAAAATAGAAACGTTTTGGTTCGACTTAGTTGTTACATACAGACGATTTACCTTACGTTTTTGTTGGTGCCACACGTGGATGATGAATTTTGTTGTGATAAAGGGTTTGCATTTATAATTCAACATAAATTATCGATATAGTGGCACTAGTATCATTTCTGGAACTACTTCTCGAAAAATGATTTTAGGGACCTTTACGCGGTCAATTTTTCAATGTCTCTCATAATGTAGGAAAGCTTTGGGAAGATTCCGTCGTCAGAGTGATTCCGTTTTTAGTGTTTTTAGTTTCTACAAATCTGCTTATGTCCCTCATGTCAGACATAAAGATGATTATGTCGACAATAAGTTTTTGCGAACTAGTGTAACTAGTTGTGTAACGCGAAAATCGTTTAATTACTTAGCGAGGTTTTCTCGCGAGTGTACTATAATATTGGTTACTTATATTCATAAGCATCTTCCAGGACTTCGAATTCCAAAATGAATGTTTCATTGAGTCCTATCATTCAAACAACGAGATGAACACAGTATGAGGTGAATTATGACAAATCAATCAACCGTACACCGACATTTAGATCATTTAAATAGTTTATAACACAATCTGACAGAATAGTTCTGTTCTCTGCTGTGCGTTAATCGATCTGTATGTGTGCGAGATAAGTTATTGGTCATATTTTGACAAAATAAAACATTGCTTCAAACAGCAATTCCGTCCCAGATCTTAATTGATTACTACTCTACCTATCCTAGCGAGTGTACTTGTGTCCAAGTACATCGCTTAGATAATGAAGTCGGTGCTTGCCTTTTTTCAGAGGTAAATTTACTTGTCAGTAGTTGTTCACGCACTAGACTGCCTCAGTGTAAATAAATTTAATTGAAAAAGTGCATTCATTTATCTTTATTTTGTATTTTGTACGTATTCTGCAGCCATTCTGTACTTTTGTAGAGTAGACGCTACCAAGTTTGTTCAATTCAGTAGAAATAATATCTGAATTTATTTTCTAAGTTTATACCGATTGATATTGTGATGTTTATATACAACTTGTCGATGCAAAACAAAAGAGTGATTAATTCGACTAAGTACTTGGCTGAAGCGAATCAAGTGAAGATATTTGGTGAGTACTTAGACAAGAACTTGGAAGTAAAAACACTTGTCAAGTACATCCTCCAGGGTAGTGCAGTGTATAACGTTCAGATGGTTATGGTAGAGAATACTTGATATATTTTCTTCTACGTAGATAAGAGTGTGATTTTTCTCTCTACAAAGCTAACAGGTGCAATCGATATAAATTACTGATTTGAGTAAAACTTGTATCCATCAATGCGATGATGATCCAGTTTTTCAAAATAATGTAGGAGAATTAAATTATTATTTTCTTATCTACAACAGTTTATCTTGAAAACAATCCTGCATGCTGATGGCATCACACACTGGAACACACTCTGCAACGTTGGCAGCCTTAGGTTGCTTCTTCTACGCCAGAATACAGATCTGTTTGTAATCATAAATAACTGTAGAACCTAACCGAAAAAAAAAACGCTAACTAAAGGGTTTTGTATTAGAAAAATTTAGCAAGTACTCAGAACCCTTGTATATCGGAACGATGTATATCTAATCTAAGATATGTGACACATATGTCTTCTCCTTAAACCGTTTAACAAGAGAATAGATCAATTATTATTGTCATTTTATACTGTCGGAGTGAGATTATTCAATCAATTTGATTAAATAGAGATACTTTCTCGTCATTTACCCATTAAATTGGATAAAAATATTCAATAACAATCAATATACCTAATTGTTTTATATACGGCACGTGAGAATTAGAACGAAGCAGATACGAAAAGGAATCAAACAATATAAAAAAGTTGTCGAAACGAACGAATAAAAAAAATTGCTCTGTATGGAAGACTCATTTTTTCTTAATTTTTATGAAGAGAAAATGCTCTCATTCTCCTACCTATATAATATCAAATTTTTCCGAATATAATATTTTATTCATTTCCTTTTGTATAAATCGATAACTTATCGAAATATGAGTCGTCGCCTTTCTAGTGATAGTGATTTGTCTATTAATATTGGTAATGATAATGATACACCGCTTAGGTACGGAAAACACCCGTCTCTCATATTCTGTAGCTGAATATAAAAATATGTTTTTATTGCTTTTTGTAGTCCTCCATATACAAGTACTCCTCATCATCAAAACCGCCATTTATTCAATTTGACATTACCATCTTTTTCCTCCCTTATATCTTCATCAAATTCAGCATTTCAACCGTTCAATCATTTACGAACGAAAATTAACTTTAAATCAGTTGAATCCTTAGCAGTCAGTAGTGCTTCTGTTGACAGCAGAACATCTTCATCTTTTCGTTCTATGTTGCAAGGTAAGGAAAGCTTTTTTGAACTGTTTGCGATTGAACTGAACGGTAAGTATTATTCTACTACTATAATCTTATTTAAATATTTAGCTAAACTGGTGCAGGTAATTGCAAACATGTATTAACTTTCTCTTACTCTTATCTTCGAAACCATTGTCTTTTCTTTTAGATACGGGTTACAACTCAATAACAGCGGACATCCAAGAAAATCATTCATCAGATAAAGAGAATAACAAATCAACCGCCAAAAATAAACACAAGAAGACGAGTAATAAGACGAAGGTATGTAGAATTGGCTTCCCAAAAAAGCTAATAATCTTGGATGTTTTCTTTTAATCTCACTGCTTGAAAAAGAGAGTCTTGGGTTGAATTATTTGTTTTGTGTATCGTTAAATACAGCTTAGATGAACAAAAGGTGGTTGAACTTTTCTCACATCATTCTTTTTTTCTAGAAAGTAACACAAGAACGTACAAAATTTACTGATATTCAGAAATGGACATTAAATCAATTTTATTCGAATCAAACTCGTTATCCGAGTTCACTTGAAATTGAACGTCTGGGTACACAATTAAGCTTATCCGAAGCTAAAATTCGTGTGTGGTTTCAAAATAAACGTGTTCGACACAAACCGGGAAATATGCAGATAACGGACAATAACTCATACGGCATCACACAAACACCACCACCACTACTACCAACAGTACCGTTTATACTTCCAAACTTGTGTCCTCTACCATTACCATCGTCAATTGTAAATTTGCGAGAAATTTACGGACAACCAGAATTTCGTTTTTGATTACATTCATTCGTCTAATTTATTCATTATAGCTTGTAATATTCTTTTTTGATTCTTGTACATGTGCGTTATTCATAATATGTTCATAAGTAAAGCGGTTTAGATAGGAAACTCTCCGAAATTTGTAAGAAAAAGATGAAAAATATGTTCTCGATAACACTTTAACATTTCTCTGGTAAAAAATCCGATTCTTTGTTATAAAAACAATCCTATCGTAATTAGTTCTTTTCGAAATCTAATTTATGTTTAGCAAACTGTTATTTAATCTTATTATAATTATTACGTCCGTTGTTTCACCGCGGCTTATGAACAGACGGCGCGTCTTGGTAATAGATTTTTATAAATTTGTAAGTAGGTTGTCTTTAGACCTATAACGAGCGGTCTAGAAGTAATGAGCCTGGTATTTCTCGACTAACTTTTGTCTTGTAGCGTCTAGTCTCTTTTTGAAAATATTTTCTCTCTACTCATACAATGTAAAAGAAAGCAAGTGCTTGAAGAAGCTTTTGTATACATCACATTAGAATGCGCCGCCGTCATGTAAGTTAAAATTCATCGGAGCTCTATAACTGTAACGTTGATTTCTTCGAACTAGGTCAGAAACGACTCACTGCGTACGAAAACTCTGTATTCAACCTTTTGTAATAAAATATCAAAAAGCTAGTATTTTTCTTGAAAATTAAAACAGAATTCCTTTACCTTGTACAATCAGTTGTCTAATTTTTGTACAACTTGATTTTCGCTGACTTTCTAAATGTTTCTCTAATAACAAATACTGCCACGAGACTCAGCATGGTCGATCACCTATAATCTACTCGTTTTCAAGCTTGGAAATAGGCTTCGAGTGTTTTCAGACTCCAAGGAAATCTGACACGATGTTCGAGTCGCTGGAAATCAAAATCTCGTTTGACTCCCATTTTGAAGAGAACACTTTAACTAACAGTCTATGTAAAAAAGTGAACATAACCCAATCTCCCTATTGAAAATTTTTGGGACACGGTCTGGTTTTTTAAAGATCAACTTGAAAACCTGTTTTAAAAATCCTTCTAAAGATATTTCTGCTTATGGAAGCATCTTTCAAGTCTCTTCTTTCGAGTCAACCGCAGTTCGCTGGTCCTTTTCTATCAAGAGTTATTCAGAAAACAGTCATATACTAGCCTTTTTTAAACGAGTAATAGATACAGCCAAAAGCTTAACTTATTCGCACATATTCTCCTTTATGTTGTCCAAACTAGCTCATTCGCTCATGCTTTCAAACTAAAGATAACACATGCACGTGATTTTTCGTATTTAAAAACTCTTCGCTATAACTTTGAACTCAAGTTATGATGAATAAATGACGATTTTCTTTTCAGAAGGATTATTTAAATTGTTGCACGTATATCTATAACTGTAGCTGGAATACACTTATCTATATACAGAACAGTTTACTAACTTTTTGTTTTTTCTTTCCGTTGACATATATTCATTCTTTTCTATTCTTCCACTGTATACACGTGTTTTCAATACTGTATTTCCACGTTTTAAAGAATTTACTAAATTTATTGCATTGATGTAACTTTTCGAAAATCACTTCGTAATGTCATTACTTGATCAGACATTATATCGAAAAATCAAATGGTCAACATTTTCAACATGGATTGCACTGATAATTATCGTACGTTAGAATTTCTCGAATTTGTCCTAAAATTGATTTTATCTTTTGTTTCCAGATAATCTATGCAACCATTGGCCTTTACACTCTCGTAAATTTAACTCGAGAAAACGGTAAGTCATCAATATTTGAAGGGAATAGAACTACTTCATAAAAGCGTTAAGTTCATTTGAACCGATACGGAAACAGAAGACCTTCCTGGCCCTGCCTAATTTAACATTATTCGGTAATTCTTAAACTATTTTCGCTTCGATTGTTAATCGGAAAATTTTCTCTGGATTGGTGTAGGACGTTGGAGATATACGAAAACGTCAAAGAAAGAAGTTTTTTTAAAAATGGAAGAACAAATACTTATTAATCAATACAAACTATCTTTCTTTTTGACCAGCTCTACGCTTTTTCGTTCCTTTAGATGTGAAATTACTGTTTACATGGATTTCCTTAGGAGTTTATTTTACAGTAGCAGTTTTAACCACTGTTCTTATCTGTGGCATATTTTTGGTATGCTTAATTAACTAAAGTCATCTATCTTTCGTTGAAACATACACATGTATTTACAGTCTCAACCGTGGCTTTTATTTGTTTGGGCCGTTCTAATGATGGTGTTGTTACTGCTTGACGGAATGTCAACGATTGCGTCGTTACAGAATACTCATGGTCAGGTATGACACGAACGCTTCTTTAATTCACCGCTCATAGGCTACTCGCTTCTTTTAGCATTTTATTGAAAAAATCGAAGGAAAAGTGTTATTTATAATAATGGCTGTTCGTTTGACTACACTAGTAAGAAAAATGTTAATATTGTTTACTACAACATCCAAAAAACGTATTTGTTTGAATGTTTCATATTTTTTTGTTTAGCAAGCGTTCAGTCGGATCATCTTTACTTGTTAAATCTTTTATTTTCAGTTATTTGGGATATTCACAACATTTTTTCATTTTCGTCGTTTGATTAAATATCAAACAGAGTCACAAGAACGCGCAGTAAGTATAGTCTGCCAATGAAAAAAATATTTCATTGAATTTTTAAGCATTTCATCTCCATTTCCATTTTAGAGAATCCTAAAGCGCTATGAACACCATTCGATACCTTCGTCTATCGAATCATTACGGGAAAAAGCCGCCCCATTACCACCCGATCGTTTCGATAGTTTAAGATCTTTACCGCAACAAAGATCAAATATCGTTTTATCACCACCACCATTTTGTCAATCAATTCGAGATGATGGAACATTGATCCCACGTGTAGCAACAATAAATAGAAATCCTACAATGCTTATTCAACGAGGTTTAAGACAAGATGGTAAACCAGAGAATTTTCGATATAATATACCGTTAAATGAATTATTTCATCAGATACAAACAAACGAAGCAGATCAACATCATCAGCAACAAGAAAACTTTTGAATAATATTCCTTTCTATTTTTGTCTGTACTTTTATTGTTCCGCTGTATTAATCGTGTGTGTGTGTATGAAATCGAGAAATTTGTTAATTTTTTGTATAACGAAACGAAAAAGAGTTTTTTATACTGCAGTTTTCCTCATGAACCGGTTGTTGATTTCTAGATTTGAAAATAAAATTAGTGACGTGTGCGTATTAGTAAAATGATGCGTCATATAAAGTAATCAGAAAAATAGACATTTGAATTGAAAATGTTCAATAAGCTATTTTTAAATGCTTTAATCACTAGAGAATGAGTGAGTAATGAAAAAGAAAAGTTTTAATTGTGAGTAATCGTAAAAGCGAATACTAAAGAGCGAATTAGTTTCTCACGAAACACATGAAAAGTACTTAGACTACAACGATCATTTCCTATTCGAAATCCTGTTGATGAGTTGCTGCCGTTTGTGTTTGTTGTAACCGAAATTCTCTGTAAACTAGTTCCACAGCATGGTTGAGTGATTTGCGATTAGTTTCGATCACGAGTTTAATTATTACGTCATCGTTTTCCTCCCATTCTCTCTTGACTCTACTCAGTTCTTACATTAACAAGAACATCCGTCCTTGTCATCAGTAAACGAACGTTGTCTTATATACTTTTCTAACCGGTGTCACAAACTTGATCGCACAGTTACCGTTAGTTTATGTATAAAATACAAAGGAAAAAGATCGTAGAAAAAAAATTGTAGATTTAGTTAATTGTCATACATGGTCAATAGACACACATGACGAAACTTTTTTGTAAGCGCAGTAATCGTACGAGAACAAAAAGAACGAAATAGATAGAAAGCAGATAATATACACAAAAATATCGCTTAAATAAGAACGTATATAAAAACTGAATTTGTAGTAATAGTAAGAATCGTACTAAGTAGAAGAATCTAATAGCCAATTTGATTTATTATCTTCAATTTTACTCGCTTATTTTTCTTCACACCATTCATTTTCTTTTTTGATTTGCTCTAAATATCGAGAAAGACATAAAATATTGAACATTGTGCTTACGTAAGAAAATGCTGTTTACCTTCTTCTTGAGGTGTAAAGTCATTTTTAATATTAAATGTGCGACGTATTTCTTCAGGCGTTTTTCCTTTAATCATGTTGGCAACCGTTTTACATGTAACATCCAGTAAACCTTTTATATCAAGATAATTAGCCGCCTATGAAATGATAACAGAAAAGTAGGTAATAGTAAACTCACGTGTCGAAATACAACAGTACACTTACAAGTATCAATTCAAACAATGTTCCTTGATCAACTTTAAGAAAATCTTGATCCCATGAACTTATATCATTTGTATTTTTTTCACGATTTTCATCGTCTTCAGGTGGTGTAGGATCATCTTTATGATGTGTACACCATGTTATAACCTAACAGGAAACAAAAACGATAGTTTTAGCTACAATTATGATGGTGTTTCAGAGTATGTTTTTCAGATCTTTGTTAATTGAGATAGCCATCATTCATCTGAGAAACCTTTGGAGAATAAAGACGATGAAGTTTCACAAGTAATTCTATAGTGTATTAGAAAACATTTGTTGGTGTATCAGATACTTATTACACGAATAACCGTACTCGTTTCATTATTGCAGAATTGACATTTGGTAAAGGAATAACATCGTCTTCATCTTCCATACCAAGATCTAAAAAAGATGGGATTTAAATTAAGTTGCCATTATATCGTCGATTTCTTACCTTCGAGCATTGTTTTTATTGTCGCTGATTGTTTAGCTATTTCAACATCAACATCAAATGTATCACCATCACTCGATTGCAATCGAATTTTATGAGCCATTTTTTCTGTTTTGTTCTAAACGCACAATAATTAGATTAATTATTCTTTACTAATATTCAACAATTGAATAAAAAGAATAATCTGAAAAGAAAAAGTTCAATATATACACAATATGGAATTTTCTGAGCATATGTAAGATTCAGTATTCGAACTATTGAACAAAAATCCTTTACAACAAAGTTTAAACGGAGAAGAACAACACCAGTCGTTCAAATGATATTAGTTTTCACAAATATAAGAAATGCAATAGAAGAAAAAATTAGACTAAATTTTACAACTAATATAACAAACAGTTATTGGAAGGAAAATATATCGGAGAGAAATGCTCGTTTATGAATGGCTGATCCACAAAGAATGCCATTCCTCGCCATTTTTCCTTTATCTCTTCTTCCTTCAGTCCACGAGACTTGTTTAAAAGGTACGTCGTGAACTTCTCTACAAGAACCAATCAAAATTTTTAGTCGTTTTTAGTTGTTTTCTATATATAAATTTTAAATTTCTAAAATATAGATTTTTTTCTTCGAATTTTACGTTTTCTTTGAAAGCGGTTAGAGCCGTTTTTTTTTGCTCTTTCTTGTAAAGAAGAGTTCATCTACTATATCAGAACACATAAGTCGATTTCTTGATAACCGATCAAAAAGGTTCAGATTAGACTATATTTTCCGCATCGTATAAGTATCTTCGTATCTTACTCAATTTTTAGCCATTAAATTGAGTAGAGCAATCATTTCTGACCAAAATAATACAAAAAAAATTTTTTGACCGAATTATACGAGTTAGAAAGAAAAATAGAGGAAAATGCGCCTTGACTGGCACTCGAACTCTGGATTTCCTCGTTGCGATTGGACCATGCTTCGGCAGTTCAGTGGTTAACGCTTCTGGTCTACGAAGAGAGGATTCAGAGTTCCAGTCTCAGTCGCTGCGTACTTTTCCTCTATCTTCCTTTCTAACATTATCGTGGTCTACATTCCGCTTCAAAACGTATGAAATCATGTTTCAAAAATTATACACAAACCTCAAACATGAGAACGTGCAAAATCAGGGATAGCAAAATTCATGAGAGAAAAAGCGACTCACAAACAAAAAAAAGCTTTTACGGGTTTTAATGCAGAAAAATTCGAACTATAACTGAAAGATGGAGCTTTTCACAAGCTACAAAATAGTTAATTTAATTTTGTTCAATCTCAAACAACAAACGAATAATGTCGTTTTTTAAATTACAAAGTTTATCTTTTTGGCGCTGTTCGAAATCTTTCATATGCTTTTTAACATATACATCACCGACCAAAAATTTTTGATTAGTTCTTGTAGAGAAGTTCACACTGTAAACAAGACGCACGTTTTAACCATTTCAACCTTGACTCTTAAAACGTCAGGTTGTGAATCATTCTTTAAAAAATAAATCCAACGTGGCGTTTTATCCGTTCCAATCTGATTCCTAAATGATGATTTTTGACGTTTTTTTCGTCTCGTTGCGCAAACTGACTGAAAAAAACGTTAGATCGGATGAGTCATCTGAGCTGAGTAACAAAAAAAGCCCGACACTAAAAAAACGTCAGGTTGTGCGCTCTGATGGCTTAAGCGTCGGGTTTTTCTTATCGAATATTTAAAATGAATTATTCTTTCTTTTATGCTTAATGTTTTAACTTCGTAGAAACAAAGATTGGAAATAAAATTGAATTTTTCAATAAAAATGCATATCAATAAAAATTGAGTAGTGGAAGTAACGTTGCATACTGCCCCAAGGGAGGTTGTTAATCACAAACTAAATACTAAATTAGCTTTTTTCGAAATGTTCAAAGGAATCAGATGCAAAACAGAGGAATCTGTCACATTAATCATCAAACAGGGATGATCGTTTTACTCATTTTGTAACTCTCGGATTAGTTCGCGGCTTCCTAGAAAGAATAGCAACGTATCGAATCGCCGATCGTTAGAGTACTCATGCCAAAAAATAATCTGAGAAACATTACAAGGTAAAATGTGAAGAAACCGCTGGTTTTTTTTATAACGACTTTAGATATGATCTTAGAGGCTTGTGCACAGATATTTTGCAAGGTCCGATTTACAAACAAATCGGAATATAAAAAACTTCTGTATTTTTATTGCAACTTACTGTTGTGAATATAACTTTTATCAAGAAAACAATAGAACAAGAACAAAATAAACAAATATTACATGAAAACCATCAATAATTCGATAATTATAATATTTTAAATTAAATAGATATGCTAATTAGAAACTCTTTGTCGTTTTCAGTTTTTTCAAGAAATTCGTCGTTTTTGAGATAAATACATTATTGTGAGAAAGATGGCATCACTGTAAAATGTATTTATGTCAAAAACAACGGATTTCTTCAAAAAACCGAGAACGGTAAAAAGTTTAATAATTAGAATCTTCATTTAATTTAAAATATTAATTCAATGAATTCAGTCCAGATAACATATATGCAAAGTGCATAAACTGAGTCATTATATGCATCACTCTACATACCAGAAAGTTTCGAGAGAAATAAATAATTGAAGGGCATTTCCTTCAACCATTCTTTAGCAAAGTGTGCCTTTTCAAACTCAAACCCTGCCTAATCATACAGACATTTGAAACGTTCCAACCTGACGTTTTTTTCCAACCGAACGGTTAAAACATCATGTTGGCCTGGCGTTTTAACCGTCAGGTTGAAAGAAGCGTCAAATTGATATGGTTAAAATGTCAGCTTAGAACGTTTAAAACGTTAAAAAAAGCGTCAGATTTTGACGTTTAAACTATCAGGTTAGCACGATTAAAGCGTGCGCTTTTTTTAAACACAAATCTCTTCATCTGGTGGACTGAAGGAAGAAGAGATAAAGGAAAAATGGCGAAAATGACATTCTTTATGGATCAGCTGTTATTGGTAGAATTTTTTTGTATTGAAATATTATATGGTCTCCTTTCTTCATCTTGTCTCTTACGCGTTACAATGTATTTTCTATTGCAAAATCATTTCGGGTCACTGAGTGGAATAACTTTTTATTTGTCAAGTTCAACGTTATTACAAAAAAAGATGAACTGACTGGACATGATAAATATAACCCATAAATATGTTCCTTATAACATCATACCGTTTTGAGATAAGCACATAGAAAGCGAGAAGAAAATATAATAGAGCGCAAAACTACTAATAAATAAAGGTAAACAAAGAATTCTGATGTAAAAGCGAACAATAAAGATCATTTTGTCAAATATTAATCATTTTAGTGTGATATCCGAAATTTATGTCAAAATTTTGTTTTAACTCGTCGTTACAGATCATCTCAGATTTTTCTATTCCATCATGTCTAACAAAATGGCAGATATAAAGACTGAATTTTGGATGGTCCAGGGATGCACTTGCCTGAAACTATCCGAAATTGAGTCTTAATACTAACCATGTTCGCGGGTGTTTTGCAACAAATGGTTAATAAACTTTTGATGGTCGGCTACTTATGAAAAGAAAGAGACTCTTAAAAACAGTATTCTAAGAAAGTATAACGTAAAGAATGACACTATCAAGTGGTACAAAACGTTCTCAGTATAATGACAAATCATTAACCGTAATTTACGAGATTGCGATCGTGCTTGCTGTTTCTCTGACATATTCAAATAATAATCGAAAATAAATTAGCTGAAACTCAAGTGAAAATACAAGCCAGAATATTCATCCGTTCCGAAACAAGTTCATAAGATTACGATGTTTTCGCGTCGATGCTTCAATGTCTTTCAGATAATGCCAAGAAAAGGTATTATAATAAAAAAATAGAGCGTTTCTAAGGTGTTGAATATTCAAAATCAAGAAACTATAAAAAGAATTTAAATATTCAGATTTTTAAAGAAGTAACACTTTGAGTTTGTTTCGTCTCGCCAGGTTAATGTTCACTATTTCCAAACTTTCTTATAGTAGATAACTGAAGGTGCTATTTTGCCCCTGGGTAAAAAATAAAGTAGGGTGCACGTAAGGAATTTGTCTCAGGTAACTGCTAAGAAAAAAGTCCATAAACCACAAAGAACATGTTCGAGTTCTATTATTGATAGCTTTCAACAGTAATGGCTCTCGAATTAGAATACGTCACAGTCAACTTAGTTCGATCTTAACACAGTAATCACGCCTCTTTCAATTCTACAGTAAAACAACCATCTAACATAATTTCTACATTAATGCCAGAAGGTACTGGTATAACTAACAACTAATCAACTAAATAAAATATCCAAAACCATTAGCTAATGTGTTGGTTTTGTTCAGAAGTTCTCCAGATACCCGTTCCAGTCAAGAAACTAAGGGAGAAAAATCACTACACACTCTTCTTAAAAGTTTTGTTCTGCTTTTATTATTGAAGAGGAAGAATGTTCTGTTCAAAAGAAGACGTTCGCGAACTTAACACCACTTTCCGGTCAAGTGAGAGAGTTATTTTAATGTGAATATCTATTTTCTTAGTTTATTTACTCTTGAAATTCTTATAAGGATAGGTGGCAGAGAGTTTGAAAATAAATTTCTCTTCAATAAAAGAATATCTGTATATTCTGTGATTTTAGGCGGAGCCAGTTTTCCCTAAAATTTGAGAGAACAAATGTATAAAGACGATACATTATAACGGCAGGACCTCATCAGATACAATCGTGTGATAGACTAGCTGTTTGTAATAACATTAGAGTAAAAATAAGTGATTCTATGAGAATTTAAGGATTGCTAGGCCTCCCGAACGCAAATAATTGGCCGTAGTACGAATCCATCACGCAAATAAGGGGTCCAGGCACCATCGAGTATTTCTTTAATAGTTGTTGCTTGTTTGATAAAATCCCGACTAACTTCAAATGTTTGTGCATCATTACTTGTTAATTTGATTGTTGGTTTCTATGATACTCGGGCAACTTTATTCGCCTCCATTGTTGTCATCATGTCTTTAGCTCTAATCGAAACAACATACAAACAAATTGATCTGAAATAAAACGACGCAAATAACAAACTTAAAACTCCGTAAAAAACAACAAATCGCTCTTTTCTAGTACGTTTCTATCAAGACTACAAAAAGCCCTTCCTGCTCGAGTTGAACGATGGATAAAGTAACAAAGCAAAGATAAGTAGATATGTCTGACGTATATATTATCTAACTTTCTAAGTGAGAAAAAAGAGAAAAAGAAAAAAAATGCTCATTAACATATTTCATAATAAACAGGCTGTATAACAAAAAAACAACAACAAAAGGAACAATATACATAACAGAAAAAAATATCTGATAATCAAACATACGACAGACTATGTCCATCGATAAAATCGTAGTTGCTTTTCCGCTAATGCGGCTATATAAGTCGTGTTATTTACATCAAACGAACAAACATCGAATATATCATTTTGAGTGGGAATTTTTGTTGAACCATTTTTAACGTTCCAAATTTGAATCTAAAAAAGGTTTCAGCATTTTATGCTATTTAGTAAGACGTCAAAGAGCACAATTTTTGTATTTTATCTTCTTACGCTAAGAAACATTTTCCGTAGAAATTCTCAAGAATATAGAAACTAATAGTGTGGAAACAATTTACTTACTCCTTTTGTTTCCTCATCAGGGGATATAATGTAACTTTGTTCATTACGAATCGATATTTTCGAACGTGATAATAACTTTTGAACTTTTGAACCATCAAATGATCGAATCAAATTTAATGTTATCATTGATTCGTTATTTTCAATTGGACGAGATGATAATTCGTATAGCTAAACAATAGAAAATCTTAGTGTTATATAATTATAAAAATTTACAACTCCAGTAACTTTCACGATAAACTGTCGTCCTTCTTTTCGTTTCTACAGAAGATTATTACTCAACGCATCACAAAATCATTTTTCACAATGTGCTTTCAATCAGTCGCTTCCATTTTCCGTATTACACTTAGTGTTTCAAGCGTACATTTTTCTAGAAAGATGCAAACAATTTTGCCATTTACCTGATGTCGTGTATGTGTACAAGTTTCAGATGGTCGAAATGAAGCGAGAAGTTGATTTGTTTCAGATACATAATGTAATGATGATAAACTTTCTATTAAAAAAAGAAAATTTTAAACAAATATGTAAAAAGTTCGAAGTCATGTATGGTCTATGCACATATTCAAAGTAATTGATGCTACTACGTAATTCTTACTGTTTAAACACTGTCGTTAACTGGCTTTTGCCAATACTCCAACTAAAAAACTTTTTCTTTTAAATTTAATTTATTAAACTTACTGTCTAATGGTAGTGCATGATACCGATATTCTGTATTTTGATTGTACTCATAAAAACAACTTTTTCCCATGCTACCAACAAGTATTCCTTGTGGAAATCTGAAATATTAATCATACGTATAAAATAAATATCATTCTATCTATATAAAACTCTTACGTAGTTGCCAGGTTTTTCTGTACATATTGTAAACTGACAATTGGTGACTGTTGTTGTGATTCAAAATTTAAATTATCCACACTTGCCGATGGATTTCTTCTATCGAATACTTGTACAATGCCAGAGTTGAGACCAGCATATAAAAGATTTTCATCGTCATTATTCCAAGAACAACTCCATACAGGTGATGAGCAATTACAACTGAACATATACATATACAAAAACAACTAAAATAGCAAATACCAAGAGACCTAGTAGAACTTACGTTAAAAGACAACTTTTGTTATGATAACTTGAAATTCGTAATGTTTTATCAACACTGCATGTCAATATAAGGCCTTCATCAATTGCTGAATGCTTTACTGCTACATCACGAATTAAATTTTGATGAATGGGTATATATTCTAATACACGCCCATCCAGTAAACTTATCTAAATAGAAACAATGTTTTTGTTATTAGAAAAACTACGTTCTTTACTATCGTACTGTTTCGTTTGATTAAAACTTTATTACATCCAAGTAACTGAAGGAAGGATTATAAATTGTAACGTTTTGCTAAAAGATCATGCTCTTTCCATCTTTCATCCTCAGGTAACATTTTAAAATCTATCAGATCTTTCTACTAAAGTTCAGAGTATCTATTTTCATATCACAGACCAGATTGAAAGGAAATATTGTTGCTTGAAAGTTGAAAGATAAAGCACGATAGGTATCTATAGAAAAACTTTTTTATTCTAGTTGAGGACTTTTTGATAGATAATAATCTGCCGATAACAACCTCTATGAGTTTTTATTCGAACTAGAAATGTTTGCTTCTTTAGCAGAGAATTTGCAAACATAAAATCTAAATTCTCACGTATTCATAGTAACAGGTAGAAAGCTATTCTGTTGATCGTTTATCACACTATCAAAGGATAAATCACCCTTTTTGATCCAATATGGTGAATATAAATATATCCACAAATATTTCATGTGACGTTTTATAAACATTATTGTTTCTTCCGTCTGAATTTTACAATTACGAAAACCTACTTTTCTTATACCATAACCAGGAAATAATTGTGGCGATGGTGATGGCTGGCTAACAAATAGCCAATGTTGTGAAGGTAAACAAGACAAAATGCGACATCCACCTTGCTAAATAAAGAAATTAGAAATAATGTTTGCTAGAGTATAATATCGATTTATTTTCATTAAATCATACTTCTGAAGGTGTAACAACTTTTTCGAGAGTAATATTAAATGTTACAGGTGTGGTTGTCGATGCTGCACTCAACGTTGACGGAAGACTCATGCTATTTCTCGATGCTGCAGCGTGACTACTATTTCCACTGCTAAAATAGAATATTTAAGTTAAATTCAAAACGTATGTAGATTCCAAATTTACTTTAATAATATCATATGGTCTGATTGTAATTTTGAATATTGTTCTAATATAATCTGATACTGTAAATGTAAATTGGACACATCAAATTGTAATTGACGACGTAATTTTTTTTCTTTTTCTAATTCTTTCAGCGCTTGATCACGTTCACTGGTGTCCAAAACCTAAGATAGAGAAACAGTTTAAAAGGTTAACGGAAAAGATAAAAGATTAGCAGAAAAACTTACTTTTAACGCGCGGCAATATATAGGACGAACATCCGTCTTTTTGGCTTTACGCTGACAATGTGGACATTTCGGAGTATTTTTCAACCATTTTTCTATACAACTAAAATGATAAGCAAATCTTGAAGGACACTGTTATGCATAAAACCAATTCATATCTAAACCATAGCCTCCTAAGTTCCAAGAGAGAAGATATTCCACATTCAAAACTTCAACGTTTTAGTCGTTCTCTTCTCTTCTAGCTACCAAGTATACGTTATCCTTTTAAATAGATCTTAATAGATTTCAGTTCACACCCTGATGAATGTACTTGAATTTGAGTACCTAAGAACTTTGACTGCCGTAAGCCAAGTATATCTAAGCACCTATGACATTACTTGGATGGGTACCTAAAATTACTTGTTAGGTACTTTAATACTTGGCTGTGGTTAGCAGTAGTACCTAAAAAAAGACTTACAAGGTGCCTAAATACTTTTGCTATCGGAAGCCAAGTACCTATGACATTACTGTAGCAGATTTTTGCACAATCAGTAGGGCATACTTCTTTCCGAATAAATGTCCACATTTAAGTACAACTACTCGATGTAAACCAGAATTTGTAAATTCTTCCAAACAAATTGGACAAGTCTAATAACAACAAAATAAAAACATGCTTTTTCCATTAGAAAACAAAATATGTCATTATTTACCTCTGTGTCACTTTCTGTTTCATTCAAATTTGTCGCTGACACTGTTGCTGTTGTTGCTGCTGGTCCTTCGACTTTTAATCGTTTGTATTGAGGCTCAACGAAATCACTCATTGATTCATCGATACGACTCTGAACAGTTGTTGAAATTGATTGAACAGATGATGATGTCATTGACTCGTCATTGATAGCAGCAGCCAGTACTGCAGCCACAATGATTTCTTGTTCCTGTGCGTCAACATCGCTAACTCCGGGTTCTATTTCAACAGAATTGTCTAAAAAAATCGAAGTGTTACAAACACAGTATGATAATAACACATTAAATATATACCTCCGTCTCCTGCATCGGATAATACCACCTCATTGTCGCTCATAATAATAATAAAAACGTTTATGGCATCTGAGACAAATGTATCACAACACACAAAATTCGTTTATCTTAAAAATACAAATAACGCTAAATTCTAAAAGAGAGAATTCAGTTTTCAGAGTCCAGCTCGTAAGAAGTAATTTATTGTTCTTTTTACTTTCAGCCAAATCGAAGTTATAGGAAAGAAGCTTGCACTACTCAAATTCGTGCGAACCGTCCAGCAAATGTAGAAGTCCAAAAGTTAGCTGGATTACGATAGAGAAAAACAAGTTTCAGACAAACAGATGTGAAGTTATCTTTCTAGTGGATCTTCTCTTTCCTGGAAAGAGACCGCTACCGCTCTCAACGAATCAAACGGTGTTTTGTATACATTTGTCTTACTTTACCTATAAATTACTATTACGCTTCAAAATTGAAATAAGCATCTGTCTATTTGTTTATCATCCAATTTGTAAAAAAAACTACCTGCTCTTGATTTTATTATTGCTAAAAGCAATTAATCCATCGGTTTTCTCCGAAAAATCTTCCTTTATTTGCATTAATGTATCTAGTCATCAAATTTGGTTGTTTCCGGCTTGATAAGCCAGCAAAAGACCCTATCTAAATTGCTTGCTTTCTAATTAAGATCTGAAAAATGAGTTAGCATGTGCCAGAACGGTTCATAGTTTTGAGAAAGCGAACTGTACTGTCATACGATAAAGAGTTAAAAACTTTAAAAGTATTCCTTTTCTAAAATTAAAATACAGGGGTGTACCTGCGGTGTGTGTGTGTGTGTGTGAGGGGTTAACGTCCCGTGGTTTCAGAAAAGTCATTGTTTTGTCTCTCGTTCTTTAAAAAAACATTTTATTTTGAAGAACGAAATTTTTTTTGGCAGAACCCCTTAGCTCTGAGATGCTCGGTACACCTCTGTTAAAACAGATGAAACGAGAACATCTTGTGATGATTCGTTGTATAACGTCGAAAGCTCAAAAACAGCTTTATATTCGGTGAACATTTCCGAAATTGCTAATCATACGATAGGAAGACCAATAAAAAAAAAGTACTTTTAGAAAATGATTTTTATCATCACTTATTTTCCTTAATGCTGTAGAGCATGCAAAATACAGAAATAGTACGTATTTGGCTTTAATTTCATCTATAAAAAAGAACAACTAAACACACCGATCAATTAGTTTTCGGTCATTCGCACGGTTCATATAAAATGAAACACAAAATCGAGACATAACATTCGCCTCAAGTACTCAACTTCTCAACGACATTAAGAACATAAAAATGTTCATTATCTTATATATTTGATTACTAATTTTCGCAATTGTTTGTTGATCTACCATAAGAAAATCTCACCATAGTGCCAACCACCGTCAGCTGCTTTTCTGTTTGTCTTATTTCAACCAGTCATTTTAGTGTCTAACTGAATCATGTTCGCCGCTTTATATTACACTAGTGTTCATATTTATTACTAATGTTCACCGATACCAGGTCATATCAAACACTTTTATATGCATCCGCGTGGCTTTCAATTACAAATGTAACCGGCATAATTCAGTCATTGTTGATCAGGTTTAAGAAGAGCGATCAATAAAACCAGATTTTTTATAAATCAAAAAATTACATTGATGGTGGAGTTTTACTGCTCTTGAGGCATTTCGTATGCGTTTAACAAATAATGTTACCATTATATTAGGATAGAAATGCAAATGGGGATGAAATGAGCTCACTGCAATAGTCCAAGGAAAGGATACTATGGGTTGTATGCCAAAAGTAGAAGACTCGGATAGTGAAAAGTGACACGAGATTTTAACTTAACTGTGATTTAAAAAAATGGAATTTTGACTGCATAGAAGCCCAGAAACTAGTGCCATCTATCCAAAAGAACTTGTTCTGTAGTTACATAGAATAATAAATGTTTCTTGTCACTGTTACTTGAAACGAAAAATCTAAGTGCTCTCTCAATGTTTGTACAGTATATCTTTGAAAACCAATCACAACTAATAGCAACTACTTGATTTTACCTTCTTAAAAGACCATACTATACAACAATTGGACTAAATGTTTTATTTGCTGTCTATCACTCTCTACAGTATACATATGAATAGCAATATTTGTAGCAGATGAGATGCCTTCACTAAGAATTGAAGAATTTTTCTTCTAAGTGATTCCTTGTATTCTGCTGAATTTCATAAAAGTTGGCCTAAGCTTAACACCAAGTTGA
>CAJNOQ010002957.1:0-22022 GCA_905250885.1 Didymodactylos carnosus | reverse complement strand
TCAACCGCAGGGCTCCACTTACAGCTAACGCAGCCTGATATTGCAAGTTATAAAGCTCAGCTAAATGACTTTCACATGTCGATGTGTAGATGCAATCGGCATAACCTAATGTTTGTAGAAAAAATGAACTATAAATCTGTTCAAGGACAATTGTAGACAGTTTATACTTGAGGAACTTCAATAAGTTAATTATTTTATAACATTTAGTAGAAATATATTTTATGTGGCCTTTCCAACTTAATTCTTTTGATATTACAACGCCTAAACTTTTATGCTCCGAAACGAAGTCAAGTTGTGTTGTACCAATAGAAACAGGGGCAACAGGCAGATTAGAGGATTTTCTTGAGAATAGCATACAGAAGCATTTGCCAATATTTAGAGGTAGTTGCCATTTCACTGACCAATCATAAGCTTTTTTAAGATCATTGTTCATATCAGCTATTACTTTCGTCCGGTCGTGATCGCAATGAGACATTGTTGTATCATCAGCAAACTTTCTGGTGATACTCTCCATATCTGAGCCGAAATCGTCAATGTAGACTAAAAACAAGATAGAACCCAAAATAGACCCTTGAGGGACACCGCGATTTATATTTCTTGGCTTCGAGCTCTTCCCACTAACGATAGTTACAATCGATCTTCCAGTAAGATAATTTTGGAACCACTTTAACAAGTTTCCCCTAACTCCTTTTTTTCCTAACTTGTATAAGAGTGCTTTGATCCACACATTGTCATATGCTTTACTAAAATCAAGAAACACTGCCAGCGTATCCTTGCTGTTCCTAACGTCTTTGCCGTTCTCAAGATCTTTATGTATATTATGAACAAATTCTATTAGTTGCGTGACTGTGCTATGCTTTCTGCGAAAACCAGATTGCATGGAATTTAACAGGTTATTTTTTGTTAGATGATCATATAGAGCATTAAACACTACACGTTCTATAACCTTTGAAAGAATGGGCAACAGTGTTATGGGTCGGTAGTTTAAAGTTCCGATTGAAAATTGTATCATACAATGATCACAAAGCGCTGATTGTTGTTGTACAACTTGTAAACTTGTTACTGACGGAACATTTTTGATACGACTAAGTCTAAGCAAGTCTAAGATATAGGTCTTGTCACTTTTGAGACTAATTGATAAAGTCCTTCATTAGCTAAAAATTTAAAAATTCTGCCATTTCAATGAAGTTTTATTTTCAACTACTGTGTTTGATGGGCCATAGTGTGCTCTAGAAAACGACGGAAGTGCGATATCTCTAGCTACCATGGATCGCATAGGTTTCGTTCGACCAATCAAGGTCATTCCTTTTTACGTGCGACTACGTTAAAAGGAACTGCATCGACAGGTTTTCGTCTATGACAAGTCTGGTGGCCAGCTTTGTTAACAGCAGAAGTTTCGAGAACCTAGCGATAACTTATAGATGATGAAATGATTTATTCTGACTCTTTCCACCGAAGGTTAAATGATTGTCTTATGAGCCTTCACTCAAACTGCACTAAATTTTCCACATATAGTTGATTTTTCTGGTGAGCATGGTTTTCCAGTTAAGGTTGGAAAATATAATATTCCCTTACTTGCAACGATTTCTAGAAGGCCTTGCACCAGTCAAAGTACTTTCTGTTCATTTTTACCTCTTAAAACCAAGAATATGCGGCGGATGAGACGGAGTATATTTTGAAGTTGTCTGGTGGCGTGGATCGATTTTGACTCTGTTATGAAAATGGCCAAAAGGGACTTCGGTTTTTATCACGTTCAGCTTTTTTCTCCTGAAAACAAACATCGTCACGCTATAAAGCATAGTGGATAGCCTATGTTTAAAGTTGTTTTTTAGGCTATCACACCTAACCGAACAGCGACAGGCCAAAATAGCTGCATCTCCCGAATCACAGCAACGAGCGGTCTCAGATTTGTGGAGAAGCAACAGATTAAATTTTTTACATTCAAGGTCCACTTTTGTTTTATACTTGACCATCTTCTCTTGTCAGGCCTCAGCCACACTACGTGAAAAGGCGAAATTTCCCATACCCCATATATAACGGATAATAGTTCCACATTTTCCCACACACTATTTTGTTATCTACGAGTGATTTCACTATGTTTTACTCGGACTTTTCTTCAAGAACATAGTGCAATCAAATTTTAATGCGTTCGTCAAGCACACAATGCTTTTGTCATGTTATAATCTCTAAAAGGAAAAATCAGTATGAATAGAGAGTCAGGTAGTAAACTCAGAGGATGTACACAGCAAATTCAGTTCTCTGTTCTGTTATCTGAATAAATCTCATTTTCGCTAGTTACAACGGTAGATATCGGATTTTTGGACAAGTTTTCTTTTGAGGTACACCTCTTTCGCAGATTAACTAAGTCCGTATATGTCATAAAAAAGAATGAAAAACAACTTACCCAAAATGAATGAAGAAAAATTACAACTGTGCGACAGTAAAATAGCAAGGATTTTATATATCCCTATTCTCTCACTCACTGCAACTGCTATGTACTTACTCTGTAAACTGGTTATTTTTATGATTTAGTTCTACTTTAAAAAGGCTCAAAAAGCAGATATAAACTGCAAAAGGTTCGAGTATAAAAGCATTCTAGTTTTAAGAAATAAAGTGCTTTAAATAACAGGCACTGTTTTTTGTCTCGTTTAAAATGAGAAAGAACCATTAGTATCGTCAATCAAACACGTGACGAGAGTATATATATATATACCGCCATCAGAGTCATGTTACCATGACTTTTTCGTTACCATTCACCGTAACATTACCATCAACATAAATTTTTTTTACCATTACCATCTTTATGAATGTTTATTATTACCTTTACCATTACCGTGGTAATGATAATGGAATTCCCATGGAAATAGAAGACATTCTCACAGAAGGAACAGAGAAACATAAACACGTGCATAAACCACAAAATAAAGAATATGTAGGATCATGGACTAGCCTGAACGTTATATAACATTGAACTGTATTACATACACTAGACTGACATACGATACCGTCTATAATAAAGTTATAATAAAGAGATGGTATGATTTGATCGACGATACCAAAGTTTTTTTCTCATTTCAAACGAGACGAAAAACAGTTTCTGGTATATAAGGCACTTTATTAAACTAGCGAAAATGAGACCCATTCAGATAACAGAACAGAGAACTGAATTTGCTGTGTACATCCTCTGAGTTTACTACCTGACTCTCTATTCATACTGATTTTTCCTTTTAGAGATTATAACATGACAAAAGCATTGTCTGCTTGACGAACGCATTAAAATTTCCATTTTCTGTGGATGAATCATCGAAAAAACGGATCTTTTTTACTTTTGACTAGGCTTGCAAAAGTTCAGTGTTCGTTTTTAGCTTTCTCTTTGAACGTAACGCTAAAGCACGTTGGCGTTCCTTCAACGTGAACGCTAAATATGACGTTTTTTGAACGTGAACGCGAATGTTCTGATGAACGTTAACGTTATTTTATATGAACGGTGTTGATCTTACGTGGAATGAATTGTATTGCAAAACGCTATATAGCAGTTTCACCTAGTAGTATACCAGGTGAAACAGCTTTCTCCATTACCACTTATATTTAGTGAAAAATCAACGGCCGTTTGTCCCAAAGGGGTTAAAATAACAAAGGAAAACGTATCTAGTTACTGTAATGGTTTTGACCAAGGAACTTCGGTTCCAGTGCCGGAAAAACTAGTCTTCTGGTCAGGAAATCCGCGATCTGTTCTTGAAAGAATCAGTGTCTTGATCGAAGAATCAAGGGGTATCCTTTTTACCTTGCAACAATCTGGCCACTGCCCTTCGCAGACCATCTGATCCTTCATCAGAGTTTCTATTGATCACAAAAGACCAAGCAGAAATATATATGTTCTTACTACATACAAGAACGTTCGTACGCATATGATTCGAAAGCTCGGATATATGAGTCCATATGAAGACTGTTTTCCTTGATTCTTCATAATTGCTAGCACCGATGGTTGTCGATGCGCCATGAGGAGAATATCACCAGTGCGATAGACATCTCTCCAGCCTTTAAAATAAACAGAGGTCACTTTAGTACTTTTCTAATCTTTTCCAATCACTTTGAACAAGTATAGCAGAGTCATGCCATCTGACGAGACCCTTCAACAAGGTCGAAATCCGGATCATGGCTAGTTGGACTCACCCTTACCCTCGTGTTTTATAATGTAGTTTAAGCTTCGGAACATACCTGATGATGACTACTACCTGATGAGTAGTAGTCGAAACAATCGTCGTATGATTTGCTTTGAATCTATCGTCGTAAACACACCTTCAAATATTTTGTCCTTTAAAATATTACGGCATTGTGACCGCAACGATGTGTACTGCAACAATTTGCCATGCGACTATCTGTTCTAAGATGAAAAGTCCGGTTAGAATCTTGTATATCTCTGTTGTATTAATTTGCAACATTGCGCATAGGAAAAATACTAATACTTTTGATCTCATAACATTCAACACCATAAAAATTTTCTTTCAGAAAACGGTCAGCGGAATCGTTAGATGAGCGCTACTTGTTGTCGATATTCAATGATAAACTATTTCATCTCATATTATTGTTTTTTACATTTCTATCGTTATGGAATAATATATTCAGAATGGGACAAAAAATAAATTAAACTATTATCGGTTTCTTTTTCTTCTTAAAATTATAATGTTTTATTCAATATTTATTGGAAGAAAACAGAAAAACAACCACCTTATAAATATGCATACATAAATCTATAGATCAAAGAAGGATTAGAAGAAAACGGGAACATAATATAAAATAGCAAAGAAAATACGTGATGTATTCGAACGATATCACTCGAGCAAAAATATTAACTCATGTTTGAAATAACCCACGAGAAGAAAAAGAAAAAAATACCTAAGTAAAAGGATTATGACGTATATATAAGTTACCAATTCTATTGAGATATTATCAATTCACATTTGGCACAGACCACAACATAATATGTAGTAGTAGTACCTTATATATACGACATAGTCCTTTTACTGAGTATGTTTTTCTCTTTCTTCTAATGGATTTTTTCAAGCGCAAGACGAGTCAATATTGACTAGGATGTCGATGTGGGAAAAACTCCACCGAAGAAAGAGAAAAAAATATATAGCAGGCACAAAGGCCGATGTTAACGGAAATTGGCCCCCGAAATCACTCTGTTTTATACTTCATGAACGTTCCCTGAAAATTTTGATTTAATCAGTAGATAGAGCATAAAAAGTTGCTCTGTAAAATAATTTTCAGAACTATATCGCTAGAACTCATTGTTTGGAAGCATCTGAAAACTTGGAAAAAATGGGGGTATATCAACTCGTAACGAGAAACAGGGCTTTTGTATTACGAAAGCCCTGTTGTTATTTATTCTACAGTGCTTTCGCATACAAATAAAACAGAGCTTTCGTATCGATTTTGACAGGGCTTCCGTGCCGATTTTGACAGAGCTTTCGTATCAGAAAAATGCAGGGCTTTCGTAACTAACTTTTGTATTACATTCATAATCAGATTGAAAGGCTAATACTCTATAACAAACAGGGTATTCTTAGTGAATACTCTTGCTTAAAAATATCTGTTAAGTCAGTGGATGCCGTCCATTCGTGAAGACTGTTATGTACTTTAATGCTCAAAACACGTAGTACTATCCTGTGTATTAATCATCTGCACACACTTATAGATGTCGCAGTCACTTCTAAACATTCACTTTTCAACATTGTCTACGTGATTATACAAGTATTTCTTGTTGTAACTGTTGATTTAAGGTCAAGAAAATCAATTGTGTACACTTATTTCTATGCTATTTGCGCTTATTGCTCGTTCAATTTTCTCCCTCGCTGTTTCTCAAGACTGTTGTTTAGAAGATCCCTCTAGAATTTGTGAGCGTTAGGATGCAATATAAGATTCGAGTCCTCTGTTGTATCTACCCTTTTAGGGCAATACTCCTCTGAGTATGCAACCGAGACCAGAGGAATTTGGGTTCCTCATCAGTCACAGACTGACTGTAACAACCAAAAAACTTGTGTCCGTTACAGTACTTACCCTCTTTACATCTTCTCGTTTGACTAAAAAATGTCAGCGACTTCCTTTCAAATTCACAGAAAACAAAGACGATTTTTCTGAAATTGATTTTATTTTAGAGAAAACCAAAAAACTGTTTTACGAAAAATCAGTCGATTCTTCAATTTTAGAGAAAATCAGAAAACGCTTTCTATTACTTGAAGAATCAAGACGATTTTCCAAACTATTTTAAAAATCAAAATTCTTGAGTTGAGTTTGTTACTTCTTCGAAAACTACAAAACATCAAAAATATATTCAGGAGCCATAGCATCCTACTTTTCTATAGCAATTTTCTCATAACTTGGCCTTAGAAAGATTATCCATTTTATTGACATGAAAGTGCGCCAAAAATAGATAATTAGGTATATTTTGTAGAAGACTTTCGAAAAATTCAGTCCAAAAATTTGGATTTGTGTCTCAACAACAAATACGTTTCTGTACTTTTTCATAGTGTGTTTAAATAGCGTATAGAAAATTATGCAGTCAATAAAAATGACATGTTATTGCAGTCAAGTACTGAGCAAATGATGTGTTTATGGCATCCAATACTTTTAGTGCTACAGAAGAACGGTACATGCTTATTTAAAAAAGAACATATCAATAAAATCTACATAAAATTCTCTATCTTTTAGTATCAGAACCAAACGTTCTGATCGAGTCTAGTTTAAAAAAAGCCTATCCAAGACCGGCAATTTAATCTGGCCCAACCATTACTGTATATTTGTTTATTTATATCACTGATTCAAGGCAGAAAAAAATTGCGTCTAATAGCCATTCTTTTCTTGATCAAATTTACCTCCGTTAACGTTTTTTTACATTGAGACTGTTCTGATTTTAGTCGAAACGAATTAAACCAATACGATTTTTCTCAGAAAGTTATCAGAACAGCTTAAAAGATGGTCTGAAGTACAACTGTTCAGCTTATAGCACATGATACGTTCAGCATTACACACCTGTATGTTCTATCTTTTCTGCGCATAGTAATTGCAAGAAAAAGATAGACCACACTGGTGTGTAATGCCGAACGTATCATGTGCTATAAGCTGAACAGTTGTACTTCAGACCATCCTTTAAGCTGATAACTTTCTGAGAAAAATCGTCCTGGTTTAATTCGTTTCGACTAAAACCAGAACAGTCTCAATGTAAAAAAACGTTAACAGAGGTAAATTTAGCCAAGAAAAAGTGTATAATGCATAATATTATCTGTTAAATCCTTATGAACATCACTTAGACAAGTGCTGATTACAAGGAAAAACCAATTTTATTATTACACTCGAACGGTTAGAAGAATTTTAATTTTGGTTAAAACAAAATTCAGAAAACAACTCCCCTAATTAGTTGTTACTTTATTCAAGTATTCACATATTTATTGTACATTGTGTTCAAAAAACATTTTTAGATACTACGTCAACATATTTTCGCGTAAAACGTGATTTTATATGTGCTTTTTTAGTTTTATTTGTCTAAGAGATAATGTCGTTACAAGCTTTTTAGATCCATTCTACAAACACTTTTCTACTTACAGTATATTAGTATTTTAACATTATCTCATTCTGACGTTTTGGTTTTAAATCTTTAAGAAACTGAACTTCATAGACAGAAAAGGGTGTACCATTTGCATGCAGAATGTCATGAAACCATATCAGCGGCGTCGGAGCTCCTTCTGGCGAAAACCACGGATAAATTGTCTGAGTTTTGCCCGATACTAATCCCCAATTGATGGAACCGATGTTATTTGAGTAAAAATAAGGTATATGAGTAAATATTGTACTGCCTGCTGTACGAGCCAAATATTCGGTACAAATTAATGGTCTATTGAATGTTTTTAATTGTTCAACCATTCTCATTGTGTCGGCTAATGGAGCATAATTATGAAATGTAATCACATCGGATATTGATATTTCGTATTGAGCAAGTTCTTCCGATAGCGAACTGGCAGGTGCAACTGTTAACGGTTGAACTGGATTAGCAGATATAGCAGCAGCATAAACTAATTTTAACAAGGGTAAAACAATTGGTACTTGTTGACTGCATTCTGGTTCATTGTACAAATCCCACAGAGCTATTCTTGTATCATTTTGAAAACGAGTAATAATGTCAGCAGTATATCTAAAAGAACAGTTATAGTCTAATATAGATAAAAAATTATGATTAAATCATAGCTGCCTTACTGCTGTAAAACAGACCATTTTGTTTGATCTAACAACATTTCTTGGCCCGGATCTCGAACCCAGCCCGAATTGTGCACACCCGGAATAGGTATTGGTTGTAGTCCGAGTTTAGGATTTGGTGTATGACATTCATCGAATAAAACAAATATAATTTGAATATTGTTTTGGGAGGATATTTGCAAAAATTTATCAATTCTTGACGCAAAATCATCGGCATTCTGCTGCCATAGTAAATGATGAAGATACACGCGCATCAGATTCATGTTCAACGATGCCGCCCATGATAGTTCTCTTGAAATTGTTTCAATGTCAAACGTTTCTGATTGCCACATTTCCAATGAATTAATCGCCGTCGATGGAATAAAATTTGTGCCGATAAACCATGGTTGTTGTTCATACCATTCATTCGCTTGTGTCTCTGTCCATCGTGCAGCATATCCATTATTCACAAAATAAAGCAAAATTAAAAATAGGTGTCGATCTTTCATTACTTATTTTTCATTATAATCGGCTGATATTTTAAAATATCTACTTGGCGACATTTTGCAAAAAGTAAATATTATCGCCTTTCTAAATGTGAGTGCTCGACATAAGAATAGAATTACGATTTTATACGAACCTTGTACATCTTATAGAAGATTAGCATTTCGTATACATCTCATTAATACATAAATTTACTTTATTTTTTGTTATGTTCGTACAATATATATTTGCTATTGATCACAACAAAAAGGTTTGAACAACAAAGATATAAATATTCGAAACTGAACCAAAATTACTTTTGAAACTATCCGGAATACCTGAGCGACTCGTTAGTCAGAGAAACTTTTACAAACATAAGGGTGCATCTAGTAAACATTGGGGAACGTTGTAGTTACAAAAGTGACTTTCTAGACGTATTGAAATGCTATGAAAAAGTATTAAAAATTTATACAAATGTTTCATTCTGCAATTATTCTCATATAGCAAAAACATATAATGATATTGAAACAATGTATCAGACGAAGAACAATTCTGACGAAGCAATATTATATTTTTAAATTTACTAGAATTGTCATTGGATAGTGTTTTACTTTTATCAACGAATAGCAATATTGGCACAGTATATCACGAACGCGATAAATGTATCGTAGCATTGGAAAACTATGAAACAGCTTTAAAATCTGCACTAAAATATGTTTTAAGCAGAAAAAGTACTTTTGAAACAGATTTAAAAACACTTTCAATACTTATCACAAGCTCGCCACATAAGATAAAAATATTAAGTGTGTCTAAGTAGAAGCATCGTAGCTGAAAGTATTTGATATCAATTCGACAGCCTTATCACTTATTCATCCTAAGATCATAGTAGAATATAAAATATTACCTTAAGATGCATCAGTCAACACCAGGGCTGGGCGAACCATGCCTTCCCCCGGCTCGCATTCACCACAGCTCGCCAGATAGCGGCTCGTAGTACGGCTCAACAATAATATCGTAAAGTCAGATCGCACGCGATTCAGCTCGTAGGGCCACGGCTCAAGTGCAACTGAATTGCACGCGAGCCCAGCCTCAAGCCTTAGATACCCGGGTATCTAAGGCTTTTGACATGGAACATGGACAGTATCACGTATCACATATGAACTTTGAATTCCATTGATTATCATTGTAAGCAGAGATGTTTACAGAAGCGATTTTTAAGCAAAACTTTAGCCATACTGTTGATGGCCATGAACACTTTTCATCAAAATCAGCTATGTTAAATTCATACCGTTTTTTCTTATCACTAGTATATTTCAAAGGAGCAGTATTTTTAATAGAATTTTTTTTCAGAATGGAACCTTCTACTCTGATACGAAACGTGAAATGGACAAAATGGGAAAAGTTGAAATTTTTGTCCAATAGCGACTAGAAGAGATTTTTTCTTTCTAATATCCTGTTGATACTAATCGTCAGACATAGCGATGACGGATCGTGATAAAAATTAGAGGATCAAGAAGAAATTCTCAAAAAAAAGTAGAAAACAAAGTGTGATATACTTTTCTCAGCATGAAAAACAGAATGGAAATTCATTATTCAAAGTGAAAACCTATTTTTCTCTCGCTTGTCCCACTAATCATTAAAAACACTGCATAGGAGTTGAGGAAGAAGACACTACGTCATCGTCTTCAAGAAAAGATAATGACGTTGACTCCATTTGGATTATTGTTGTCATTTATCTCGGTAGAGAAGCAACGTTTATCAATGAAATTTATACCAATGATGGATAGTAGAGTGTTCTGCTACCAAAAATAATTTGAGCTTGATTGAACAAGCGAATCAAAAGTTATAGTCAAAATAGAGACCGTTACAGAATTTCAAAAAACGGAACTGTTTTTGGACGTATTCTCGTAAAATGCAAATTATTCTGTCTAAAATTAATTTTAAAATGATTGCTTAGTTATTAAGTTAAAGCTCACACTTTGGGCTACCAGTTTCTTGGTTTGTCTCACAAAAGACCGCATTTTCAGTCAACAAAAATTTGAAGATAATAAATGTATTAAATAAACTAACGTAGTCAGCATCATGGGAGTCCATTACAAATAAAGACTAACAAGATTTAACTGTTATCATCGATACGTTTCGGAATGGTAAGAAAAATATCATCAAAAGTGAATCGAGCTAAGGAAGTCTTAAAAACTGTTAGAAAGGAAACCTGGTGAAAATGTTCAGTAATCATCACAATTAGTGTTTACAAGAATACTAAACTCGTATATATCATTCTTAAAGAAGTCAGCACTTCAAATTTTAGGCATAACAATTTCGGCATAACGATTTTAGGCATTCGATAATTGTTTAGCATGCTCAGCATAGCACTAATAAAGTACTCTACAAGAGACTTACATTACTCACATTGAATATCGAGTTATAGATTGTTAATATAAATCGTAGAATAGCAACTCTATTGCTTCTCATATATTGATTATTCATCGCTATTGTATGGTTGTTGTCTTTCTTTTCTTCACCACGATAATATGCGATACCGACCTTTATTTTATTAACGGAAACGTACACAAGGTATTTATGAACACTGGTAGAGGAATGTGTGAAGAACACCATTCGAAGCAAATATTTTAAGTTGCGTATATTTATTTGTATGATAATTAGGGAACAGAAATATTCTTACGTAAAAGAAAAATAAGAGTTTCGACATTCGGAAAGCGACAAAAACGAGGTCAATACTTGGCGCTTTTCTCCATAAATATACATAGTAAGACCTATGTACCGAATGTTTTATTAGCAAGAGGCATGAAAATAACATATAGGAAAAAGTTTGACACACAGATTAAGTTCTAAGAAAAGGTAAAAGCAGTCTAATTTTATGATGCACTCTGTGACATGATAAAGTGAAGGGGAACACAAATTCAGCAGAATTTCATAACACGAGCGATAAACTGGAAAATAAGTTTCACTCAATGATTTTCATATCGTAACTATTCATTTGACAAGTATTGCATCTCGTCCGCAATCGAGTGTATTGCACTCAAAGTATTGCACCTCGTCCGTTTTTTGTTGAATACAACTAATTGTACCATTGTTAAGTTTTTGGGTCATTGTCCTATTTTCTTCTCGGCCCAAAGTACCCGTATTTGTGTACTGCTGCAATCGAATTCTTATGGATGCGTTCGGACTTACATAGGCTAGAATAACATTAATTATTTTCCATAATTCTTGTCTGAAAGTGGTTCCGGATAACGTGTAAATGTAGAATGACGTACTACAATTGATGAAGGATAACTGACGCATCACTTGAGAAACTAAATTTTCAGCTGCCACTTGGTAATCACTTTTGGCCATTGTATTAGTGCTGTAGATTTTCTGGATTGCTATTGGAAAAGTACAAATAACAACAGATATAAATTGAAGTAAAAACATCGAAACTAGTTGTCGATCCTTTTGACGAATACGTATCGTACTTGTTGGTCCTATTTGAGAACGAACTCGACGAATATTTCTCAAAGTGAGACATCCGAATACGATCATGACCAATGGAGGAGAAAAACTGTACGTTGCAAAGAATAAAAAATCATAAAATACTCGGTATGAGCCTGCCCTCGCATAACAATAGGGTGCATTTTTCACTATCGAAACCTCGAATAATACCAGAACATGGCTATAAATTAGACACAGTAGACCGGTGATAATGATACTTGCTTTACAGGCAACTGATAGTGTACTAAATCGTCTTTTTTTAGCATCCATGGAAGAAATTGTATAACGATCAATTCCAGCCAGAACAATAAACCAAGATGACAGCGAAAGACAGACGTGAAGTAGAAAATATCTTATTCTGCAGAATGAGACATAATTATCGACCAGGTCAATACCATAACCATCCGAGATTAATCTTATGATCAAACCAAAGACTAACACAAAAATACTAGCAATGGTTGAAGCTAGGAAGTATATTGCGCAAGGATTATTAATTAAAGATTTTCTCGTAAAAATGATTATATTAAAAATATTGCCAAATGTTCCTGAAAATTAAAACAATGAACGTAGAACAATTACTGTGAGCTTGTGGGGAATATTCCTTACCAAGGGCAAGAATGGGAATAGGCGCATATCGATTGAACTGAGAACTGATTGCATTCAACGTTGCAACCCCATTTGTCGTCATTAGTCACGTTTTATATAACTGGTATTTGACTCAAGTTCTGAAGTTAAGCTCACCGAATTTAATTATTTATGGAATATATCTTTTTCATTTACAGAATCCAAACGCATGCAGTCATAAAAAAACTCTTTTTTTCATATTTTTTTTGTTAGATGGCATTTGTCTAATTTACCATTCACTTACACTGAATTAGTGATTCCAAAGGTGTTATTGAATCAATCGTTGTATTGTTTTCAACAGGAGCTACAGCTTCATTCATCTGCTGTGACGTGTGAATGTAGAAAATGTTGATTAACATTTCAGTCTCATTGACTAGTATCCCAGTGGTGGAAATATATTTCACATAATTGAAAGAAACTCTAATAATGTAATGTATGAAGTCACCACAGGGCAATCATAGGTCATCATACATAATTACAGTTAAATATCCACCATCAGATATATTAAATCTTGAGAATAAATGCTAATGTTTAACTCCTATATTTTCCTGTCTATTCGATTCTACTCCAAAGAATACGATGAGATGATGGTGATTGAGTTGTTCTGTTTCATTTTCAAAAACTGCATTTTTCATAAGATTTGTCTTGAGTCAATTAAAGTTTCGTAAGTTAATATAGACCAAACATTTGCATCTGAGCATAGGCGGCGATCTGATTCTAATCAAGGGAAGGCTCAAACATTTTTTTCAAACAATGATGCAAAGAAATCAAATATCTGAGTCACTCCAAGCCCAAGTCTAAGGACTCCGCCGCCTAGGGTATCAATATCGTTGCATGATCAGAGCGACTGTCTAGCAATACTGTGAATTCTGTTTCTAAACCTCGTTCAAATTTTCCACAGGCAATTTCATAGTTGTCATTTAAAAATGAACAGATGCAATGTAACTATTTGTTGTCGCATAACCAAATTCTACAAATTTTGCTGGAAATTTTCTAAGACTTTTGAATAACCGTCTTTATTAGTGCAAACTTCTTCAATACCATTGTACGTTGTTGCACAATTGGAATGATCTGAAAACGTATTTTTAACTGAATATCTGTTTTCTCATAATTGATCATTGCTGCCATATGTTCTCTATGATTGCTATAAATTTAAATTATAAACAGATTACTACGTGTTGACTGGTATATCTTAACGTAATATTTTATATTCTACTATGATCTTAGGATGAATAAGTGATAAGGCCGTTTCGTACTGTTACATTCCTTATGTAGCACCATTCCTCATTTAATAAATGAACAATTTGAATACCCCTTTGTCATAATGAGCTAACTGGTGCTTTTTTATATGCCTTCGGAACGATGCCATCCGATTTTATCATGAGACTGATCACTGTCTTTTTCCGAAATACACTCGTCGTAAAATCATAATCTGTTCTTTTTACTAACACGGCTAGAAATGACATTATATTATCGAGTTCTTTCTCCAAACCTTTTAGGTGAGGAAATTCGTGACTGACGTCGTGGTCCCATTGCGTAATAGCAAATTTTCACTCAAAGATTCAGATGATTTCCTCAAATTTTAAAACAACATTCATGGAAGGCGCTAAGGGCGTAGCTTTATGCTATGGGAACTTCCATAAAGCGAATGCTGTTTCATGAAAACATACCGTACAGAGCTCGAATACGTCTTATTTTGTTAAAAAATGCTTGCTGTATACAACGAAGTTACTTGCAAAGAATTTTTCGATTGAACTCGAGACCTTGGTTTTGTGAGATTTGGGTTTTCCAGAAGCCGTGGTTTCAGAAGTTTCGACAGAACCTTTGTTTACACCAGATCAGATAAAAAATTGTTTCAGCTGTTCAAATCGTTTTTCAAATTTGTTCTAGCTATTTTGATCGATGAGAAAAATGAAAAATAAAGGTGGACGAAGAAGTTTTCGACCCACTGTAGGTTTAAGCGGCGAAGTATTGAATACATAAAAGCCGCTGTCAAGCTTCGTTAAGTTTTCGATTAACATGCATTGTAGAGCTTTTCAAGGCGCATCGAATGATATATGAATGATTAGAGATCCTCTTTAGTTTCACAGAAAAAGTGATAAAGAGTTCCATCGGCGCAGCCACGACCTATGGTATTAAGCTCATAAAGCCTACACTATCACGCGTTTTTCGCATATGCCTGTATATCAGATTGTAGCCCATGAAATGCTCTATCAGGTGGTTTATTTAGTCGAGTGACATAAAGAAAACACATTGCCATGGACTATTAGTTCTTGGATGGATGTACTAATTTTTGCCGTATACAGAAGGATATTTCTACTTTCTCGACGGAAAGTAGAAGGCGGATGGAGTATCTATGAGCTCTCGTTTGACTACAGTTTTCGCGGACGTGTTCATGACTAGTTTTGAAGAGACGCATATGAATACAATTTCAACTAATATCACAAAATTGCTCGTGTGACGCCGATATGTTGATGATACTTCCTTGTGATTTTCGAAAATAAAAAAACGAGAGAATTGGTTCTCGCCCCTTACCTGCCGTCTTTAATTGACAGAGTTTAATTATAATGTACGAAACCAGCAGAAATTATTCAAAGAAGAAACAAAATAAATATGCAAAAAATAAAATATAGCACAATATGTATAATCAGCCAGTCATATATCCAGTTTTCAATCTTAAATCTCGTAACGCAACCGCTCGTCTCAATCGTTCAATTTCTTTTTGACATTTGTTATGGAATTCTTTTAATTGATCAATAGCTTTAGTTCCTTTTCCACCTTCAAGTGTTTGTGACATGTTAAACGCACATGTTTCCAATATGGATAATGAATAACTGAAGGCTGGCTCATTATTTCCATATCCTGTAACGAAAGGAAGAAAATTCCGATACATACAAGAGAATTAGAATGTAATCTACGAACCATCAGCTGAAACAGCAACAAATTCACATATTCGATGTAAATAATCAAGATACATTGCCATTTCTTTAGCGTGTTTTAACAAAGCTTCACGTTTATCAATCTGTTTTTGGATAACGTCAGTACTAAATTCATTCACTTTTTCGAACGGTATTGTGCTAATTAGTCGCTTTGCATGTTCCAAACGTTTCTGTTGTAATTCATATAGTCGTTCACGTCGATGTGTAATCGCTGTAAAATAATGTTTTCTTGCATCATTACGTTGTTTAACTAGAGTTTCTTCTTGCAATGCTCTTGTGGTTTGTGGACATTTGAATGCACCCGTTTCGGGATTTGTGTGTTCTCGCCACCAGCCGTAGCATGTCCAGCAAAATTCAGCACCACATGAACATGTCATATGATTACCTAAAGGAAATGAAATTTAAAATAAGCTTCGGTCGAAAATCCAGTAGATAAAGAGATGCTCTTACATCCGCCATTCTTTTCAATAAATTGGTTGCACGACAAACAGTTACGACCCTGAACCTTAACTATTGCATTGTAATCAGAGATCAGATCACCATTTCTGTATACTTCATCCATGTAGGCTCTATAGCTTGAGCATGTGCAAGGAAAATGAGGTTCTTTTTTACATTTCAAACAAAACTAAAATAGAAATATATAAGAGAAATACTTACTTCAAAGCGATTGGACGGTATATAGAAGAAAGACAAAACCTTACCTGATGTCCACACATACAACGGACTGCATCAAATCCGGTGTTTATAACTTGAATGATATTTGTACATGATTTTTGTGGACACTTGACAAATTCACGAGACAGATTAACCAAACATCGCTCAATATTTCTTTCATACGTCGATAAGCAACGAATATTAACAAGTGATAAAATAGTACCTGAAACAGAAAGGAAAAGCAAATATTTCATGTCAGAGAGCCTTATGCGTAAATTTCTCGGGTTTCAAGCAGAATAGATCTCATTGTGGAAGGAGAACTAAGAAATCCAGCTGCAGATTTGGTGAGAAAGTGTTTAGGAGCAAAATTATATTATTATTATTATTTAAAAAAATCATATTATTCAGAGAAGCGCTCTGAAAAGCAACGAGCATATTAAATGGGAAAAGCAAGAACATTTTTCATATCTCTCGCTGAAGATTCTTCCCATCTCTCATTTAAAACAGCTAAAAGGCTGGTTCTTCAGTCTCCAGGTGGTTTTTGGTGTGCAATTTACTTTGCTTACCAACATCAACTAACGAAGAACAGTTCCACTCAGGACATAAACAGATTGTAACTCGTTTAACTGACATTTCTAAATATTGTTTCCAACAATCATTACACAGCCAATGTGCACATTCTCGCAATGCTGTTGCTTCGACTGTTTGATCCATATCTCTATAACACGTTGTACAAATCGATGGTTTAACTAATTCATATTCTTCTATTTCCACTGGTACGAAATCCTCCTCTAATTTCTCCTCCGTCTTTGTTGTAGCATTTTTCGTATTTCGGTCAATTAATTGTATTTGTTTGATTTGATGATTAACGAATTCTGAATCACTCATGTCATTTCCAACGTTTTGTTTGAATTTTCGACGATGTAATTCATTATCGATCGGCTTGAATGTATCGAATGGAAGCATCGTTACAAAATCAATTGCTTTCTCAATTAAGTCATTCACCGTATACGGAACACTATCGTTGAGATTTTCCAATTCCAAAGTGTCGCTGTAAACGTCAATGTTGATTGCAACTCGAGCATGCAAGTATTCGCTTGATGAAGAAGTTGTAGTTGTTGTTACGGGTAATAATTGTTCATCATCATCAAAAACGATAACCAGATAAGTATCCAATGTACAATATAAGGGAAACAGATCAAAACAATGGTCCAATGATGGATTTATTAACTTGTTTTTTGTTGATTTTTTTATTAATTCTTCCCAATGAGATTTGAAACGATTAGCTGCCTGTTTAACATGATCCGTAATACGTATCAGATATTTTAGAGGATAGCATTTTGCGTCCACAAAATTTTTACCATATTCGTTAATCATATTATCGAACTGAACGGACGAACGATTGAGTAACACGGAACGAAATGACATTTCCATTGAATGAGTATGGGATTTCTTATTTGGAAGGGTATCAAAATCCAGCTAAAAGTAAAACAGAAATATGTCACAAAAAACCGTAGAATTTCAGAAATTGTTCATCTGCGGAGATTTATCTCTGTCTAAAAGCAAAATACTCTCCAAACTCTTCTTTAGAAAAAGACTAGTGCGCTTAGTAACGCTTTGATCAAGACTCATTCTCGAAAACTGAATGCTAGGCTAAGATCCTAGCTCGATATATAGAGCCCTCTGCACTTCTAAAGGTAACTAGAGGAATAAACATTCGCATTCTTTCTGCAGATTCTCTTGATGTATATATTTTTACTTGATATTTGCTCGAAGTCTAGACGAAATGTTCAAAAAATAAGCGTTGCTTACTTCTTTGTCTCCATTAGCTTCTCTAATCGGCAAAGCGCCACCTGATTTCATATATTGCTTCATGGCTCTGTTGTATAATTTTTCTTCTCGACTTATTGTTCGCTGAAGTTTTTTCGATGTCGTCGTTGTATTATTGACCTTTTGACTTCTCGATAAATTCAATAATTCTTTGCGGTGTTCATCATGTCTTTCTTTTTCGTTAGGAACGTAGATAATCGAAGCTTTTGGATCGTGTTCTGTTTCTAGATTTATTATGATGGACGATGATTGCAAACTATCCGCATTTTCATCAGCAGCTGTGACAGGTTGAATGAAGCTATCAAGCATGAGTTTTGGTACTGACGATGGATAAGACTAAAAAAGGATGAGTAGGAAAAAGCAATGATGTGAAAAAAAAATAATATTTTCGAAATATTTAGTTACCGATGTTTCAGGTGTAGGAGGTTCATCGCTGTCTTGCTCGACATGCTGAGCAAGTTGAATATTTTCTTGGATTTGGTTAAATCGAGCACGCTGTGTACTGCCTTTGGTCTTTTTTGCTAAAAGATAAAATAGAACACGTTAAATTTTAAAGAAGCAATTTTTACTTAAATTATATCCAAACATCAAATAGTTCAACTATCCAACTTCTCGCTCACGGCGCCCAACAGATAGTCGCTTTAACCGAATTCTCGGAATCTTTTCATTATTCTGTACATACATTTTCCGTGTGATTTTCGTACATTTGCAAGTTTATTTTCTCTTGGTGGAGGTACCGAGGCATAATATGTCACATCGACATCTTGATCATATTGTTGTTGTTCATCCTCTTCGTCTGCTTCATTTCCACCACCTTGTCTGTTTGTTCTTGCTGCCTGTTGTTGGCGTTGCTGCTGTTGTCTTTGATTCGTTGTTACTTCAGCATTAACATTCGTATTCGTATTCGTACTATTATTAGCACGAAATCGATTAGGAACATTTGTTTGCATATAAGTTTTTTGTGGCCGTTGTATTTTCTCTTTCCCGCTGCCACTACTAGTTATACCTACACAATTAGCTTGTAAATTTGTATTATGAAATTCATAGAGACGATATTTTGTTTTATGCGGTCTTGTCGATTTCTTTTTCTTAATTCTTTGTTGCGCTTCTTCTTCACTTTCCGATGATGATGTTGATTCATTAGCAATTTCATTTCGAAATTGTTGTAATAAATTCCAATTTTGTCGTTTGTTCAATGAGTATTGAACGTTTTGATTTCGAATACTAAATGGATCAGTGAGACCTGGGATACTACTTGAGGAAGCAGTTTCATTCCATGATGCATGAATATAAGAACGAGTAGATGGTTTGTTGGGATTGTGATGTTTATAGATGGTTTTACCACCAGCGGCTAACTGTTTTGTTGGTCGAAGATTCGGCTTGTCCGTAATATCAGCTAAAGCTGCCATACTTTGATTGATACTTAATACTAGAGTATAAAACTACTACTTGAAAAGTTTCCTTAATTAAGAAAACATGTTTCTAATTTACTTCTGTACTGATAAAATGAACTCAAAACTTTCGAAATTTTTTCTTGACTTATAATTTGTTATCGACACACAAAATTTTAATATGATTGTGGATTTTTCACCTTTTTCTCTCCTCGTCGTTTCTATTATAGTTTGGTATACATGCTTGCTTTTATATTTTTCTTTCTCTCCTTCATATGTTGCCAGAAACATATTTACTTATAAACCAACCTTGAAAATAACTCGTGTTCTATTTTTTGCGACGTAAAAAAAAAAAAAGAAAAAAACACGATGTTTATATGAGTAATATACATGTAAGAAAAGAAATGATACTTCTATTACAGAACTGACAATTTTTATCTTAGAGTACACATTGTTAACAATAATGGTGTCATGCAATGAACAAGTTCACACGATAAAAAATGTGACTCTAATCTATAAGTGATTGATTGGCAAATTCGAGGGCTTTTTTATAAGGCTAGTAGCAAACAGCAACGTTGAATTTAAAATGTCATTGAGACTTTAATAAATCGGACAAAATTGCATAATCAAACGCTTCGATGCACACAGTAATTTGATCTACGCATTTCCCAAATTTACTCGTTTCTTAACTGGAGATCCAATACCTTTTGGATGAGAACGACATTCTTTCTTCTTGTTTATCTTTTTTTCAAAATTTCAAGTCAGGCGCTAAGAAGTGACACACTGAGAATCTTCTGAATACATCTATGCATAAATAATATTAGAAATTAAATATCTGAGGATAACGAAACTCTTTAGTTGCAATTCTTCCACTAGAAATTTTACACTGTTTAGGCATAAAACCTTCTCTAAAACATTAAAAACATGTCTTAAAATCACTGACCCTATTGAGTATAATCAAATACTTATATTATAAATTATATTTAGGAGAGGTTGCACCAGCGTATTGGAAAACTGGCAGTAAGACCAAAGCAAGAAAAAAAGTATGTAATAATTTTTATGACTTATCCGATTCTTCATCGTAAACTGTGGTTATAAAAAAATATCTCGGCTTGAAACAGTGACTTCTAAATAAACTGAAAGGCTTTTTCTACATCAGTTTTCAATGCTCATTCAGAAAAAAATAGTTTGAAAGCTACGACATGTAATACATCTTCAAAAAGATCGATTTTATTATAGAGGTCGCATTTTCCCCTTTTTGACCCCTTTCGAGTTTTTCAATTTTTCGACCAGAAAATAAAGTTTAAGAAATTAAAAACCCAATATTTTTGTACACTTTGAGAGTGATGTATAATAAGTTAAAAAAAAGTTCCACTTGAATTTTGCATTATCTGCATCTTACTTTCTCGATATCTTATTACACTTTTTTCGCAATGTCTGTATTGTAGTAGATTGTAGCCCGTGCAACGCTCTGTCAGAAGATATATTCAGTCGAGTGACGTAATACAAAGAAGTAACCACAAGATTGCTAGTATGAAGAATAGATCTCACATCTCACGTACTAGTAAATGCTATTTCGTTTTTTTCTTTGCTTAAATGCACTTAGCTTTCAATGTTTTATAGAAGGCTCACATTGAATATGTGTCAATGAAATCTTGTCAAATATTAGGCTCTGTCTCAGGAGTCTTTCGTGACTCGCCCGCATTTCTTCGTTGTCATCTGTATAAAACTTGTGTAAGAACCGTGCTTGAATACGGTTGTGTTATCTACGATTCCACTTTTACTTCTCATCTTGAAATTTTGGATAAAATTCAGCGGCTTGCTAGTAGGATCATTTCGCGAGATTTTAGTAGTTCTTCTTCTTCTCTACTCAAACAGTTTAAAATTCAACCACTTTCAAGCAGACGTCTATATTATCGCCTTCTGTATTTCTATAAAATTTTCTATTATAAAAGTTCTCTCTCCTCTTTTGATCTGATTTCACAGTTAACAACGCGTCAAAGTTCTCGATTAGGCCATGATAGTCGCTTGTTTATTCCTCGTTTAATGTCAAAATCTACATCTAGCTCTTTTCTTCCGCGAACATCAAAAGATTGGAATAAACTACCTTCTGTTTTAGCCTGTCAAACTTCTTTAGCCAAATTTAAAAATATGCTGAGAGCTTACGCAGGTTTTTAATAATGCTATTTTACTTATTATATTTTTTAATTTTTTGTTTTAGGTTATCACAGGGTATCCACGCATGCCACAAGACTTTTGTTCCTTTTTGTGATATCCTGCTATTAAAATAAAATCTTATCTTAAAAAAATTATTTGAATGAGCAGTTGGAAATAAAGTTTTAAATATAAAGTATAATACTGCTATGAAAATCATAATAAA
>CAJNOQ010002956.1:0-22030 GCA_905250885.1 Didymodactylos carnosus | reverse complement strand
AGAGATTCCGAGTATAACCAGTAGGTACTAGAAAGGAATAACCAAAAGCTATCAGTTTTACTTTCGCAGAACGTTTGCCTTAAACTCTGGAGGGACTAGGTTCTTATTCAAAGGTGTTTCTGCTTTAAGTTCTTTACGTCTTTTAACTGGAGTCATCATGATTGTTAGGAGGGGACCTTCCATCTTTCCTTCTCTCACCACATTCATTCTTAACACGGGGTGGGATCTGACATCACTACCAGACACAGCTATGCAATCCCGCTTCACAATACTCTGCACACCTCTCTCTTTCTCTTCTCTTTTTGTTGTTTTGTATGCAAGTCAGTTGTCGGTTTTTCATTCAAGTTTCTAAATGCAGAAAAGGGGGTAAGAGGGAGACGGAGCAAACAGAAGGAGTTCGAGAAGCGGGAAGAAAAGCGACTTTCAGTCAAGAGGGTGAAGAACTCAACAAATGCAATGTTTTCCCGTAAGCGAAGTTTTGCCCTCGGAAAACATTTCAAAGCCCTTACAAAAATTTAAAAAATATGTTTTTCATAGGTTTCTTGATATGCTCTACAATCTGGACAGATCAGAAAATTTTTTGGAAAAAAAAAGTAACAGTGAATAAATAGAAGACACTCTGAACATTATTTCAACAGCGGTTATTTCAATTATTCTTGTCTATTTTCAACATTTGATTGTCTTGTCATTTACTTTAGAGATTTGGAAGAAACAATTTCATATTGTATTCGACCTTTTCGCAAGTGATAGATCATAGTTTTATCATCATGAATAAAAGCTAATAAATTAGTTCAAAGTTGAGCCGTTACAAATTAAGTAACGAACAGTCAAGACTTATCCGACTAATCTGTTAAGTTCACAGAATATAGAGTAATTTCGTAGTGAGTACAGCGGACATTTGGATCAAAAGAAAATAAATTTCAAACTTAGAAGCAATATCTATCGTATATCTCATATACCAACATCATATTATTCTTTTCCGTTCTCTTCTTCTATTTTAGGAAAGAAATCTCTGATTCACTCTCTATCGTTTCTTACTTTTCTTTTTTTCGTTTCTGTGAATAAATCTGTCAAATATAGAAAGCGCTTGAAGCGATTAAAGCGATGAACATTGTGACGGCGTCCCTTAGAGAAAAAAGAAGCGATATGAAAATTTTCAAGTTGGGTCTCACTCGGTGGTTTTTCGCCTGTTACTAGCAAGAATTAAAATCCTTATATCTCGATCAAATCTCATGCTGACTCAAGGAAATTTTCAGAAAAGGCTTAAAAGGTGCCACATGTTCTTGACCACGCCGAAAAAGTGATCCAGCAGAACACTGATGCTCTGAGGTTTTCCAGAAGGTTTCTGGAAAACCTTAAGCCAATGCCCAGCTCACATTCACCTTTCTCGTCTTCGATTATGTTTTATAAGCTGTCCTGAGGGTTTTCTGAAAAGTTCCTTGAGTCAGCATGAGATTTGATCGAGATATAAGGATTTTAATTCTTGCTAGTAACAGGCGAAAAACCGGTTTTTCACAACAATGCCTCTGGTGAAGTTATATTCATTACTACACAAAAACAAATGTTGCTACTATGCTCAGCGTAGTCGATTACCTATAGTCCATGGCATTTTGAGATTCCCAGAGATGTATGCTCGGAGATAGACACGTGCTCGGGGAAAGCGAGCCCAGCCCGAACGACGATAGCTAGAGAGCCGGGACTAGCATAATTTTGTAGAGTAACGTCCGAACTATCTACGCATGCAAAAACATTACTAACATTGTATGTTAGTTTTCTGAGAACAGAGCTGGTTTTCTAAAGCTCCTCTAAAAACCCGATCTCTGGAATTTTTTCAAAAGTTGCTTCCGCTTGTGAAAAGTTCTGCTCAAGTCTTGGCTATTGAACAGCGAAAATCGCAGGTCTCTATCTCATTCCTATCAAAAGTTATTCAAAAAGCAACCAGCGATCTGACCATTTGGAACGGATAGTAGTAAATAGCTATAACAGCATCAGTATTGTTCATCGAAAAAAAGGTGATCTTAATCTGGCGATCAAACCGTTCAACAAGGCATTAATAATATTTAAGGGAGCATATGGCAATGAGCGGAGAAATCTCCTGGGACCGGAAAAACAATTGAAAACGAGGAGCGACATGGACAAGGATCACGCCTGTGACCACTCGTTCAACGGATAAATGCCTTTAGCCAGTAGACCATACACGTCACTACTTGACGTAGTGTCTTTTTGCCTACACTGGTAAAGAAGCTTTCATAGAAAGGCCCACAAATACTGCCCTTTCTAACATTTTCAAATACAGTTCCCACGATCTTGTGCAGAGTTTTGTCCATAATCTGAATTTCATATTTTCAATAAGCGAAAGCATAGACCTTCAGAAGTATCCCCATTTATTGGAGATTTCAACAAATTTAAAATTTAAAAAAACTTTAATTTCCATTGTCTTTAACAGACCACATGAGAATCCACGAGAAGAAGAATTTTCGCACTTTCTCACCCTCACACAATCTCAAAAACCGATTTTGAGCAAACTGGTATTTTAAGTCATTAATACAAAGACATTTCGTGAACAACTGAAACTCTGAGTCAGATCCAAGCAAGCTGCACCAAGTACGAAAAAATTTCAAAACCTAAGAACTAAAATTGATAAAATAACAATTTTTTAATCATTTAACAGGGGGACCATAAAGAATGATCCTCTCAGTATTTTGCTTATAACTTGGTTCGGATTTGTTTCCGAGGCTCGATGCCTTTTTTAGGAATGCTCTGCGAAATTCTCTACAAAATCATATTTAAACTATAATTTTAGAAGTTCAATCAAGAAAACTAAGCCAATTACACGAAAGTCGAAAAAAATGTAAACTTTCTAACTTAAAACTTTTTTCGATTTGAACTTTTTCTTCTGTTACTATTTCCACTAAAAAGTATAGCAAAAGTGAGACTCAGTTTATGTTTGGCACTTTCAAATGTGCCCTTTCTCGTGGTCTGTAAAAAAACATTTTTGGAGCGGATAGTGTGCTCGATAACGAAGTTACAAAAATACATCAAAAGTTGACAACAATGTGCTCAATCAAGAAGCAGAGAAGATGATTGAACTTTGATTTTGCAGTTAGATAAAGAAGAGCAATCATTCTGATCAAAACAAAGCGAACCCGACCGAAAAAACTTTCATTTTGATGGAGTTATGGGACTCTTACTGAAAGCACTACTATACCCAAAATTTAAAAAATTAATGAAAAAATGCATAACAACGGATAGAAAACTATTATTTTGCTATGCCTTTTGATATGAAAAAATTTGAAGTGTAGCTATAGAGTGAAGCCAGGGTTACAAAATGGCTGATTCAGTTTTTCTTACTTTCAAAACGATAACACATGTTATGCAAGTGCAATAGAAGTATGCATCAGTGCATCTTTATACATCTAGAATGGACTCAATTTACCGGCATATTTTATATGCATAGAATGAATTGTTCATAGATGAATTTTCATCTTTAGGTAGAAGCTACGTGAGAAATCGTGTTCCCACTTAACTTTGTGTATGTGGTCTCGTTGAGTCGGCTAAAATTTCTATTATGAGCGTACTCACTATCATGCAGCAACAAGTAAGTTGTTGGTCCCTTACATCTAGGGCCAAATCCTCTGATTGAGATACTATTACTTTTGAACCCATCGGTCTTGACATCCAGTGAATACAGCGATGCTTTATAGGCTCGCCAAAGCTCTCTTTAATAGAATTATTGCTGTTTTATTACAAAAAAGATAGTCTGTCGCATACTACTCTAACATTGTTATAATTTTAATATTTATTAGTATAACTTTCATCGCATTTTTTGTAAAGCTTCACTTTTATGGTTTATTTACTCTACTTGCAAGATTGTTTCAACATAACAACAGTAGTTAAAGCGTCTACTGACTTTGATAACACAAGATGAGCATAACAACGGCATTTTAAACGTTTACTAACTTTGATAAGCTGACGTGCGCAATATCGTTGTTATGTTCAAACAATCTTGCAGGTAGAGTAAATAAATGGGTAGCAATTGTTTTTGTAGGACGGGGCGTCCGGATACGTCCACAGTTGCGGCGGCGTACGGACGCCGTCATCCAGTCCAAAAGAGAGACTTTCAGTAGTCCATTTCCATGTATCTGACACGGCGTCATGTCGTATCGCTGGATGTTCGTCCGTGCTAGGCATCTAGACGGCTGTCTTGAAAGGGTCCTTTTGTGATGAGTTGCTTTATGGAAAAAGCGACAGCTTTCGGCACAAGACGGGCGTCCAGACTATCGTCCTAATGCGTCCTTTTTTGCGGGGCGCCGTCATCCCGTCCAAAAGTGAGACTTTCAGTAGTCCGTTTAAAGCCTTGGACGGGCGTCCTAGGGCTCAAACGGACTACGGTTTTTCCCCGTCTTTTGTTAACCTGAGTACTGACTTTGATAACACAAGATCAGGATAACAACGGCATTTTAAACGTTTACTAACTTTGATAAGCTGACGTGCGTAATACCGTTGTTATGTTGAAACAATCTTGCAGGTAGAGTAAATAAACGATAAAAAGTGAAGCTTTACAAAAAATGCGATGAAAGTTATAGTAATAAATATTAAAATTATAACAATGTTAGAGTAGTATGCGACAGACTATCTTTTTTGTAATAAAACAGCAATAATTCCATTAAAGAGAGAGTTGGCGAGACTACAAAACGTCGCTCCTATACAGTTTAAAAATACAAAACTGTGCGTTTCAACTGCGATTTTGTTTTATATGTTTATATTTTAGTTTGTTCTCATCAAAGCATGGTTTATACCGGCACGCTCTGCGCTCAATATTTATCCGGCATCGTTATTTTAATCAGTGAGTATACGTTTGAAGTAACTTAAAACCAAGAAACTATATGGGGATGCCAATGCAATTTATTTAAGATTTAAAGCTGGGTTATTCTATTCGCTGCTATGAATGCAGATCAGATACAGATGTTCGCTGTACCGAAAAATCATTTAGAACAAAAAATTATCCGACGTATTCATACCCGTATGGTGATGCATGTTTTGTAAGTACTTTTAATCATCTATGTAAGACTAACTGTTTCTTGTTAGTTTAGAAACGTGTAGGAATAAGTACAGTGCTTGTACTAAGAGGAGGTGAAGAAACTGTTTCATGTACAACTGATGCAGGCGGCATGAATAAATGTCGAGAACATACCTCAATTACTGGCCATCGGGTTCGAGACTGCTGTTGTAATAAGGATAGATGTAATACTAGTTCAACATTGAACTATCCACGTTTTGGTATAGTTATCATATTCATCTACTTATTGAACAAATTAGTATCATATATTTAATTCAAAACGGCACTTTCGCTATTTTCTCTAACACTTGTTACTTTTACAAACATTCAAGATAAATAAAAGACAAGATTTTGATTTAAACAAATCTATTTTAAAGTGAGTCCAAATCAGTACAATTCTCACTATAACACAGAATACAAAAAATAAATACAAAAAAACAACAGAAAAAGAAATAAAAAAAACGCACGAGCTACGTACAAGTAATATAAACATTAGGCTATAAAGCATCACAGAAAGAGAGAAAGAAGACGAGTGAGAACAGAGTTTTTATTTTAGGTGAGTGCCATCGTTTAACGTTGGCACCTATAGAGAAATGAGTCTGTTTTTGAAATGCTCCCTTGTGCATCTCTAATATTCCATTCAGAAAATCCATGAGTTCGATAGTCACAAAAGTATACACTAATAAGTAGAAAATAATCTATAAAAAAGAAGTGCGATTTTCTAGAAGTGCGTATATATATTTGCTAGTTGTTTCCTACTTTCATAAGGACATGATTTTTTAAGAGAAATCGATTTTTGTTTTTGATATTAAATTTAGCGTTCCACTAGGGTTAACAAAGAAAAAAGTGCATGATTGTAACTATCTAGAAAAGTATTTACGACAAAAAAATGTGAAAATGTGGAAAATACATGTTCAAAAATGAGTTATTACTTCATAATTACAGTACAGTTTATACAAATCATATGAATTTTCTTCACAGAGTTTTAAAAATCAAAGAGAAACGGAAAACAAAAATAATGTTTAGAAACTATTTTAACAATTAACAAAATCCAAAACTGTATATTTTACCAAATATTTTACCAGTATACATTTACTTTTCATTTCACACGATTTAAAACAAACTAGATACATTACGATGGAAAAAGAGGGAAATATTTTAGAACAGATGTTTCGAAGAGAGAGGAAGTACGTTTGAAGAGACCATATTGTCGTTTATGTTCGTTTGTAAATGAGAGGAAACTAATATACGTGTGAAGAGCCAGTTCTTTTAACCCATTCGCAAAAACACTATTTTTACGGAAACCACAACTTCTGTAATAGCTATTGTTTAACGACGTCGCAATCAAAAAAGCGTTCCAAGTTTGTCAATAAAAAACAGCTTCTCGAGCTTCTTCTAGATGTTTACGGAAACTTAACCAATATCTATATATTTAGCTTCTTAGACTTAAAGCTAACGTTGTAAAATCCTCCTAACCCCTTAAGGAGTAAACAAGACGAACGCCTGTCATACACACATGTTCTATTTTTCCATGCTGTTTTTCGTCGAATTTGTATTTCGTTTTTCGGTATCGCATGGAAAATTTGTCGTAAAGCACAGTATGAACTTCTTACTTTCTTTAATCTGGACTCAATGTTCTTACCATTTAGTAACCATTTCCACTCCTAAACACTTAAAAGTGATTACATACTCGATATTTACGTCTTTGTACCTACAATTATTTCACGACAGGACCACTTTAAATACGACACTACAGAAATTGAAAAATGAGAAGTTGTCCTTCTCAAATTCTTAACGGTGTGAGTAATCGCTCATACTGTTCAACGGACGTGTTGTGCACGTCCTAGTGTGCTCTTCCACTCTCTCGAATGAACAAAGAGAAGAAGCACCGGAAAATGAAAGAGAAAATTTACGGCTATTTTTAGCCTGAAAACTGATCACATTCTGCCAAATCGAGCAAAATTCGATGTCTGAAACTCGAAGGATCCGGTCGAATCTTTTCCGACATCTTTCGGCACGGATTCCGAGCAGCGGATTTCCGGTATAATCCGGCATGGTTGCTGCCAAATTCTACCGAATTCCGATAACTTCCGGCATGTTCTAGTGTCGGTTCCGGCAGGATCCTGACGCCGGAACCAACGACCTGGCTTCTAAATCCGTAACTTTTAACCCTTTTCTTAATCATACTGCGTAAAAATATATGACATGTTGAAGTTTTTTGATAATTGAATTTTGTAGAGCAAACATTTTCCCCAAACAATGAGACGTTTTCCAACTCTTAGCAATGCTTTGTCCAATAGTATCCGGTCATTGTGGTCTCGATCGGAGTTAAGACTGTAAAACACTTTGGAAACAATACGCATTATCACGACTTCATTTCTATGTACATCCATGTGCAAGAAGAATAGTAAGCTGCCATATACCATTTTGCATTATTATGAATCTCCCCTTCTTCATTCCGTCGCATATGTAGTTTCACGAAGTAGAAACAGATCAACGACAACATAAATGGTAGTATCACTTTGTTTTTCACATTGTTAACAAAGGTGGAAGCACAGGTCCAATTGTGTCCAAATTTTCACTAGGGATAGAACATTGAAAATGTGTTTTTATACAAACTTGACTGGATACGGTTTTTGTATGTTAAGAATAACGCTGCAAACGCGTTGCAATCTGTTACAGATTAATGCGTTATAATGCGATAGGAATTTAGTAACACCTTGTAACTAAACCAAAATATGAATAATTTCAAAACCTGCTTTTTCTCGCATGTACAATTTGGTTTTCGACCTCATTCCTCGATGGTAGATGGTTTGTTACATGTTACTATTGGGTTGGCAAAACTATTAGAAAGAAAGGGTACAGCAGTTGGTATAGCTTTCGATTTTGCTAAAGCGTTTGATAGGGTTAGTCATAGAATTTTGTTAGAGAAGCCAGCTAGGGCAGATGTGACCGGTGCGCTCCTTCAATGGTTTGAATCGTATCTGACCAATCGTGAACAAATAGTGGTTATAAATGATAGTAGATCCAAAGCAGCAAATGTAGCTTCTGGTGTACCCCAGGAAGATATTCTGGGGCCACTTTTGTTCTTAATCTTTATCAACGACTTGAGTCAGACATTTCCACCTAATGTTACTGCATCTCTCTTCGCTGACGATGTGTTCAGCCTCATCCCGTTAGAAAAGTTTCAAGATTTTACAGTAGTCCAAAGCTTCCTTGATATTATGACAGATTGGTGTGTACAAAATGATATTGAATTAAACATAGAAAAATGTATTTATATGCCGTTTTCAAATTCTAAACCACCAGAAAATTATCCCTCAATCTATTTATTAGGAAAAGCGCTTTCACTTGATAAAAACATTAAGTTAGTAGGAATACACCTTTCTTCAGATCTCACTTGGAAACATCACTTAGACGAAACTAGTAAAAGGTGTAGGCAGATGTTAGGTGCGTTAAATCGAACTTTTAAACATGCACTAGAATTTATAAGACTTCATATATACAAGCATGTATTCTTCCTGTGATGGACTATTGCTCGATTGTTTTTGATAACGATTATAAGACACATCTTCACTTATTACATCTATCCAAAAGTTAGCTGCACGTATAATCACTAGCAAATATCACTCGAATAGTTCTTTTCTTATTCAACAACTGAAGATACCAGATTTAGAAACTAGACGAAAATATTTCAGATTAGTCTTTTTCCACAAAATGATTATAGGACGTACTGCACTATCTGCTTTCTCCCTTGTAAAACCTCTAACTACTCGTACATCGGAAAGATTTTCAAATCATTGTGCTTGGGAGCTACCAAAATTCAAACGAAAGAACACAAATTCCTCTTTTCTACCTAAAACAATTTCCCAGTGGAATGTATTGCCTAGAGAGGTAATCTCGGAATTCCCAATTCGAGCTTTCAAACATGCCTTGCGTAAACATCTACAGTTGTAATATCAGTAATCATAAGCCGTTTTCTTCGCTTTTTTCCTTTTGTTTTATTGTTTACTTTTTTCGTCAAACTTAATTTCATGGTGTGATGTAGTCAAAGTTATTAAGCAACTTTTAGTCATTACCACTATCATTTAACATCACTGACTTCAAATAAAATTGAAAGTCAATATATCAACAACAATATCAAGAACAACAGTAACAGGCAAGGAAGATGGCCGTGTTTCGTCATCAGATTCGAATGATATTAATGATAAATCACATGCATGAATTACAAAATGCTGAAATTGATTTCGAACAACAAGTATCTCAAGAACTTCTGTTATCACTTGTTTGTGAACCAAAGACATTATTCAAGATCCCATTGTTTGGTGATCAACTAGGGATGTTACGAACCCGAACGTTCGATAATCAACGACAAATCTGTAATCACCATCCTTCTTCTTCACTAACAGCACAGGTGACGACTCTGGAGATGTGGACGGACAAATCTGATTACTTGCTGACATGCTTTTAAGTATGTTACAAAGAGTATGTTGTTGTTGCTCTGATCCGCGATAAGGTCTCGAATTCACCGGAGGATTATCAGCTGTACGTATGATAGAAAATAAGTATTATAGCCATTCGATGGAGAATTCCAAGAGCTACATTTTTTGCCTGTTCAATGTGGGTACAAACAATACATTCAAGCTTATACTGACGAAATACATTCTTCGTTTTTGAGGCATTGAAACTTTTGGGACATTTCGATTTCGGTTCAATTACGACGTCATCTCAACTCTCAGGATCATCTCCTATATACCATTTTGTACAGAATTAAATGAGAAAACTTTTGCAAAAACCAGCTAAATCTTATTATATGTATTTCGTATAGATAATGTTAATTTACAGGACGGGTCCAAAACTTATGGATCATCCTTTAACTGTTACTGTTGTTCTTTGCTATTAAGATGTTTAATAACATCTTGAATCACAGTTGGTACATATGTTGTTGAATTATTTATATTTTTATCAGTTATCATATTAATGCATTTATTCTAGTGCGATTATTGTGGCTCATTTAGCGATGATATATATCGTTGTTATGTCAATTATCCTAAACACTGTATGAACCAAGACAATCCGAATCTGAATATGCATATTGGTTAACATGTTGTTCACAACTACAATTATTATCACATGTTAGCGAAGTTGTCGTATCATCATTAATGAAATTCGAGAGTGTGTCACTAGATAATAATGATGTAATTGTGTCAACATTCGTGTTGGCAGATAAACGACATGAATACATGTTTGGATTATATATTGTTAATTCTGTAATATATTTATTAACCTGCAACAACGAATGTGGAATAATAATTGATGTGATCTGGTGAATTCTTTGATTTGGATGAAATAAAACAGCAGATGATGATAACACTGATACATGTGCCTCGGCAACGTACTCAGATTTTGGTTCCAAAGCTATTTGCTGTACAGGTCTTACTGGGAATGTTATTTCATCGACACGTTCGATGGGAACCGAAGCAATGTTGTTATTAACAGGCAGTTGATTGGTGGATGAATTACAATCAACACGGTAATATGAATCCAATCTTGTCCTAAGATCAAGGAACATGACAATGACTTTGCAATGACTGCTGTAACATATGTTCGGACATGTTGGAGAACAACAGTAACAGGTAAGAAAGATGGCCGTGTTTTGTCATCAGATTCGAATGATATTAATGATAAATCACATGCATGAATTACAAAATGCTGAAATTGATTTCGAACAACAAGTATCTCAAGAACTTCTGTTATCACTTGTTTGTGAACCAAAGACATTATTCAAGATCCCATTGTTTGGTGATCAACTAGGGATGTTACGAACCCCAGCGTTCGATGTTCGAAGTTCGGGTTCGAGGAAAGTTCGACATTCGAGTTCGCCTCTTAAAAGTTCGAGTTCGAGTTCGACATCAAATATGTAGACAATTATTATATACTCTCCTAAATACGAGTTTTGTACATATTGATGTTTTTCTTTCACTTTCGCACTTTTACTCGAAAAACAGTTTTTGCTGCATACAAAAGCATGAATAACATAGATTTCTTTTGTCCTGATATGTTTGTGTAGTATGGGTCGCACTAAGGTTTTTCAGTCTCGTCGCGGTCCCGAAAACTTTTTATGGTGCCGGAGAAAATACTTTATTAATAAAGTTTGCATGACGTAGAAGTGAAGTTCAATGCTTAAGATAGAATTGTAAGAGGTCCGGACGATTTTCCACAACGTTTCTGTCTTAGTAGAGAGAACATATCAAGTTTTAGCTAATTTTATGCAACTGCCGAAACACATCTTAGTTCTAGTGTTGGTCCCGGTTCTATCCCGGAAAAAAAAGTTGTAGTTCCGGTCCCGGTAAAGGACATTTTTGGTTCCGGTCCCAGTCCCGTCGGAACGGTCTCGACCATGTCTAAACTGGACGTCTGTTCTATGAGGGAGAAATAAATGTTTGATATAAGACTGTTATATGTGATAGACGCTCACTGTTGCAGGTTGCAGCCTGCGTGAGACACTAATTCCTAGAGGCAATACTAATTCATTAAGCACCGCGAAACTAGGGGCAGAAGGTGAGAAATTATATCCGCTCAAGGTTTGCAGTATCAAAAAAGTTCCATGCATGTTCTACGAGCCGTGTCTAGCCAACCTTGCTACAAAATCTGCGTTAAGGTTAATTTAAAGTCGAACGCGAACTTTCGAACCCGAACTTTGCGAACTCGAACTATTCAAAGCCGAACTTCGAACGTAGGTTCGGGTTCGTAATATCTCTATGGTCAACCATCAACATATTTTTTACTGATGCACAAGACTGGTTGGATATTGTCATAATTCAGTTACAAAAGGTTAGTTATGATGACGATCGTTTGATCGTAGAATTGGCATCATATCTACGTGATAAAGCAGCCAGATGATTTAGAACAAATCAACAACATTTTAAGACATGTGATGAATTGGAGCAGCAATTTGTTGAACAATTCCAAGAAACAGTTATGACACAAGGAAATAATACAAATGTTGTTCAACAGAAGTCATCCATTGTTCAACAACACATGTCTGGGGATTATTCAACATCGAACAAACACGTTATTCAACAATCATCGGCTAATTTCAACAATCGAGCATTCGCCACATGTTACTACTAATAAGAGTTTAGCTCGAATGAAACAATCATCTACATGTCAGTTAGCAAATGATGATTCGATATTATCTGATCAGCCTCAACACTCACTGATAAAAACTACAGGAATTAGTAAAAGTAATCAACCACAATAACATGTTTTAAAATTTTCAGGATTACTAAGTGATTATCCAGCTGCATGGCTTGATTCTGTATTAGCGGTTATTTATATGAATCCACAACAACGACGCGATTTTGCAGCTGAACGATTAGCTGATAAAGCACAAGAATGGTATCGTCGATATGGTTTACGGATTCTTGATATACATGCATTTATTAATGAATTTATTGATACTTTTATGTCAACGAAAACAACAGTAGATACGTCAGAAGCAACACCAATATTGACAAATGAAATGATAACATCCAGTATTAATACCGTCACAACAAAATTTGAACAAATGTTACGACTAAAAACATTAATCAGAACTATTGATGATTTTCTTTCATTTACCGGTAAACCGTCACAAATATTGATAATGCTTTTCTCATTTACCCTATCACGTTGTGTGAGTTTCGTACAATAGAAACACGCGTTCGTCCGCTTACTGTTTATCATCATACAATGTAGCTAACTATTCAAATATGAATGTCTTTCTAGATATGTTTCATCCATTGTTCAGATATTTTTATAATTGTCCATCATAAAAATATCTGTGAACCAACAAATCAGTTAACCTACAATAACAACCCTACAAATAATTGAAACCAAATCAAATTTCGTGCCATCTGATGAGATCTTGTGGAAGGTCAAAACCGGGCGTGGTTGCTTGACTCACCACCGATCAAGAGTCTACCATTATAATTCGATTGTAACAGTGTAAATTGTCTTAGTTGGATTCATTTTCTTTGAATCTCAAATATATCTCGTGCCATCTGAAGAGCAAGGTCGAAACGGGTCGTTGCTGCTTTACTCATCCTCAAGGTAGTTTCTCAAAATAATAGAACCAAACACGAATGCTCCACCAACAACCGATTGGCATATATCACAGTAGAGTCATCCAATTCCTTCAACTGCGCTTGATCAACATTCGAACTTTAAGACACAATGAGAGATTTCTCACATATTGTCAACGTACACCAGAATGCTAACTACCCTTTTATGTCCTGATATAAAAGAAATCAATTGCAATAGAACCAGTCATTGATTTTCTGTTTCTATAACATTAAAATCTTATTCTCTTATGCAGTCCTATTCTGTAGTATTGATTGTGGATAATTTAAAAATTCGATCAGCATCCCATTTCGACGAAATCACAGTCGTCACCAGTTATGATCAACGTATGCATGTCTCAAGCGCTAATCGGATCAACATGAGATCTGATGAAGGTGATTGAACACGGCAAGAGCCAGCTCATCCTCTAAATACGTCGATCATTGTATCTCGTATGCAATAGTGTCGATTGTTTCTATCGATTGGTACATGTTTCAGATCGATCCATCACCATCAAGGTTTCAAGGCTGGTCAAACAGAGAACGCAATGCCTGTGTGGGTCCTTATAACGATCAACCATTCGTTCCACGGATTGTGTCAATTTTAAAAACCAGTGTGTCAGATAGAGCTTGACGACATCTATCAACTGGTGGCAGCTGCAGTTATACCTAACGAGGAAACCTCTTTAGGTGCTAAATCGCTTTTCGCGGGACTATTGCCATTCGATAGGTCCTACTGAGTAGTGAAAAAGTCTAGAAGGATTTGGGTGCATGACTCTTCTGGACTGAGATATCGAATTATCAAGTTACGATCGAAATAGACTAAAATATCAAAGGACGGGCAACTGTTTTTGCTAGAAAATGGCCCAATATGATTTTGAGTGAGAATGATTGGAAATGCTTCTCTTTTCACTTCCCAACACTTCCCACGTTCAAAAATTCTTTCTGGTGTCTTTCAAACAGAAATTACTTTTCATTTTTCGCCACCAGTTGTTCAATAAAAGCCATTTACTTTTTTCCGCAAATGTTTCTTCCGATTTCAAAGTCCTTGAGCAAAGCTCATACACAGTAACATAGAGAATTTTCTGGGCTTCAAAATAAGCTATAAACGAGGTTTTCAAAAATCTGCCCGTACAGGAAAATTGTCGAAATACTAGAAAGATATCATCATTTTCACCTATCTTAGCACTTTAAAGGAATATTTTTTGAACTTATCTACTCAGAATCGGAATGTTTTATATATGAAAAGATAGAGAATTTTTCGGGCTTCAAAATGAGCTATAAATATGTCTTTCGAAAATATACCCACATGGGTCAATAGTCGAAATACTTGGTCGATGTCATGATTTTCACCTATCTTAGTGCGGTAAACACACCTTTAGCCATTTTTCTGCCGTAATAAAAATTATATATTTTTCACAAACATACCATTGGATAGCCCTTTGAATTCTCTACAAAGTGAGCTAGTCAGAATATCCAGACAGATTGGGTCAGTCATTAGCAGTCACCAGCCTGTTGATCACGTCATTGTCTGCTGCTTTTGCACCCTTGTTGAGAGCTTCACATGCACTCACTCTGACCTCCTTATTTTCATCCCCAAGTGCAGTCACCAGCTTGTTGAGCACGTCATTGGTGGCTGCTTTTTCACCCATCTTCTCGAGAGCTTTACATGCACCCAGGCTGACATCCTTATTCTCATCCCCAAGTGCAACAGTCACCAAACTGTTGATCACATCATTGGTAGCTGCTTTTTCACCCATCGTCCTGAGGGCTGCATATGCACTCCACCTCACATCATAATTTTCATCTCCAAGTGCAGTCACCAGCTTGTTGATCACGTCATCGGTGGCTGCCTTTTCATCCATCTTCTCGAGAGCTGCACATGCACTCTTTCTAACTACATCAGTCTCATCCCCAAGTTCAGTCACCAGCCTGTTGATCACGTCATTGTTTGCTGCTTTTTCATCCATCTTCTCGAGAGCTTCACATGCACTCCTTCTGACAGCAGCATGCCTATCCCGAAGTGCAACAGTCACCAGCCTGTTGATCACGTCATGGTTGCTAGTTTTTCGTCCAGATTCAGGAACGCTTGACATGCAGTCATTCTGGCATCCTCATTCTCGTCGCAGAGTCGGACGAGTAGTAAATTAATCAATGGACCGGGCGGATTTGAAATTTGTAGTCGTGAAATGAATGATAATACATAAATTTTGGTATTCGGATCGTGGATTTCGAGGAGTTGTATGAGTGTGTCTTGTATTGCTGGTTCGTATACTAATGAAGTACTCCTGCGTGATGTAGCTCGGACCTGTTTGCATATAACGCCGGGCTTCATGGGCGCGGTAGTTATTATCCACCTTGTTATAGAATCGATCAACATGGTGTGTCGTCGAAATCTTGAAGTACTACTAGTCTCCTCAATGCATGAAATAATTAGTTGTATGTGTCTGAAACCAACCAGATCCTATGGTTCAGATAATATAGCGTCCCAGAATGTATCTATGCATGCCTCAGCATCACTTTCAATGCAAATACCGGATGCGAAAGTAAGCACAAGAGCGAGACGTTGATTATATTTGTGACGTTTGATAAAGTCGATTGCTTTTTGAGATGTCGGGGTGTTGAGAGCATTAACCAAGTATCGGGCTGCAAAATGTTCTTGAAAACTGAGGTGAAGAAAATAATGAGCTTTTTCTGCTTGGATTTGATTGCCAATTGGCTGATCGTCCAACTATTTTAGAATACCTGTATTTACTAAGTGTGGATGTTCTTCCAGTGAGCATTGAGTCTCTTTTAATGCTTTTTGCAGCACTGTTTGTCTTAGAATTATTGTACCGCTTTCTATTCCATGAAAAGCCATGCTTTTCAAGAATGCCAGGTCCTCGTGGCAACGTTTATAGATTTCCTCTTAACTGAAAGATGTAACAATTTTTAGGAAAATTGTTACATCTTTCACAATTTATGTTATACTTGATAATGACCAGTTAAGGTCGAAATATCGTGACTAAAATAAGAAATGATCTCGTTTTACTCGGCTGATATAATTCTCATGATATGTTGTCCAACAGTTACCCATTTATTTTTTATTTTTCACCAATTTTCTGTGTTCTTTACATTTTCTAATAACACGAGCTCGACACATCGAAGGACGGGATAATGATAATTCAGACATGACACTCTGTACGTGTAGCATTGTCTACCAGTGTTATGTTTGTTATTTAGTCGCTGAGTCTAGTGACCTGTTCCCTCGATGCGTCCGTCAATATTTGAATTGAAAGAGACAAAGAAGATTGAGAAAGACAAAGAACGACTTTATTTGAATAATGCAGATGTTGTAGTAGATGTTGTTCAGACTGCTGTATTACAGAAACATAAGCTACTGATACAGAACGTGAGGTCGAGCTGGAGTTTGGAAATAATTCCCAAGTAAACAAATTCAATTAGGCCGTACACTGTTCGATAACATAGGACGAGGTTTTAGTACTAAAGGCGCTATCTTATCAAATTTGAAGGTTGATCTCATTTACGGAGCAGAATGCTCATGTCTGGGGTCATATATCTTGAAAATGCCTCGTCATTTGGAAACACGAACGAATGAACATTTGAGTAAGCAGTATAAATTAAAACTGTTTAGGTTAAATTAGAGAATGAACACGAACTGTTAGTTTATTTATTCTTCAAATTTATCGTATTGAGCACACATGAAAGCAGAGAAAATGTCTCAGAGGAAGAGAACAAGAGTCCCATTATTATTGGGTGTCCGACGAATAGAATAAATAACTCTTTTAACTAGACCTAGAAGAATGTAACAAGAGAAACAACAGATAATAAATGCGATGGACGAAAACAAGTAGAAGAACGCGGCTAGTAGAACAGCGTGTGATTAATCACAAACTGACGTCGTTTCGGGACCTTCCATGTTTTATTATGATTTATTCATATTTCATTGTTTTGAGAACAGTACGATTTTTTCTTTTCGTTTTTTATATCGAGGATGCATACATTTTCTGAACGAACATAAACAAAAATCAATCTCTCCGTAACTTCAAACACGTCCTTTCAACACACCGTTAGTGGAAACGATCTAAACCAAATCCATCAAAAACGGTCTTACGAAGTACCCAGTGGGTACTTCGACAGCCGGTAGTGGGTACTACCCGCTACTGGCATCTGAGTGTTCCGCTAGCTATTTCTATATTTCTCTTTTCCGTTCTATATATCGTTTCTGTATTTCAACTCTGACCTTTGTCTAGCTGATGTCGCTAAAGGTATCATTAGTGTACTGCGGACAAACGGATATGTCGTTCGTAGAAATTTAACTTTCGGCCGAGGGAATATTTGAAATATTATGAACGAAACTTGGAAATGTTCATTCATGAGAAGAAAGTGTTCATCGTTCCGCGATGATCATTTCTGTACTCAACCTTTTTCACGAAAATATAGGGAAAGAAGTTATTTTGAAAATAGAACTTTTTTTTTATTAAAAAATTTCACTTTTTTCAAAATAGCTTTTTTTCCTAAATTTCCATGAAATGTTCATTTCTTGTTGCATTTCAATGACGTCAAACTTGCGTGGATATGACTCGTTACTGAACAGGAGAAACTAAGAGCATGATTTTAATGGAGAGCATTAACCTTTTCGCTTTATCAACCGTAATCTCTCTTTTATACAGGAAAATTCTAATTTTTTCCAAAGTCTTAGGTTTTTGAAGTTGATCAAAATTGGAATTTTGATTTCGTCCGGATAGAATCTGAAGTCCAATTCTGTTCGATAAAACTCTGCTCAAAACTAGAATTCCAATTCTGTTCGGACAAATCCTAATTTTGTCTACAACATACATTTACATCTCTATGGATAAGATATCATTCTAAAGCAAAATGCACGTTTATCAATAGAATCACTATTTTTCTCCATTATTCTGTCTTTCTTTTTTTTAATTGTCTCTTTAAACTGTTTTTTTTTGTTATATTCTGTTTTAAAACAAAGAGAAACGATAAATTGTGCGGGTTCGTTTTCTTTTCTTTTTCACCAGAAGAAAGGAGAGAGGACACTTTTTTGGATCAGATGATGTTCAAGTGAAGGCTATTGTCAATTGTTACCGAGAGGGGATGAGATTAAGTGTAGTAGCATTTCTTAAAGGCTAAATACATTCTCACAATAATCACAAAAAGAACCTTCTTTTCAGTTCCTTTTACTTATTTTTTGTTCAAATTGAATTTTAACAAGATAGAATTCAGTATGCACAATTAACTATGAAATTCTAAAATAGTTAAGTATGAAATAAATTTGTCTGGCCTTGAAGTTTCAACCTTTCCAATAATAAAATAACTTCTTTTTACAAAGAAATCAGTAACGGACGATTACGTATATTCGATAAAGAAAGAGATAACAGAAAAAATAAAAGGTACATATTTTTTTCAATGTCTATTGGTATAAGAACAACGAACAGTGTAAATGTCACATAATGTCTACATAACACAATTTTTAAAGAAAAAAAGAAGATTGTATTTTGTGTCTGTAAATGCTTTTACATTAAGTAATTAAGTGAATAAATGTAAGCTAATCCTCACTACAAATAATTTAATGTTAGAAAAAAGAAAAGAAAAAATGTTCAATTGAGACTTTTTCTTTTATTTGATCAGCAACTAATACCTATCTTATCATTCATTCATTCATTCATCATACTGATTCAACTCTGTCATCAAGTATGTCCATATATTTTTCATTATCCTATGGTGTTAACCTACACTTTGTTCACTCATTCTAACTGATAATAGTAGTTTGATAAAATGTTTTCTTTTAACAAAGCAAAATATCATTAAATAAAACTAATATTATGTAAGTAATATTTCATTCTTTTCCATACCAGTATGACATGAGAAATAGTTCAGATAATACAACTTGAATTTGACTTTCGTTAAAATGCTGTACTATTGAATTATCCATCGTATGCAGTGGAAATCTAATCTAAACTTATATTCGATGTTTACTTTTCTATTGAGTATATGTTAAAGCTAAATCTCCAGCATGATCTATGTGCCTTCATATTCAAGAATTTATATCAAATTACTTTTTTGTGTGAGGTAAAGCGTTTTTTATTTCTTTTTTTGTACTTCTATCTTAGAGAATTATAAAGATAGAATTAAGTAATGACCGACAGACATCGGTCTTTGATTGTACATATTTTCATTCATTATCTGATAGGCTAAACAGAGCTAATTGTGTTGCGAGCTAGCAAGTGTTCTATTGTAGAAGTTTATGTTGTTTTGTCGATCTTGGAAGAGGAAAACAAAACAGTTTTGTCTCTGATGTGTTTTTGAAACGACCATCGTTCTATTTTTTCTGCTGTAGGTTGACATTAGTGACAAAAGAATCCACAAAAAAAAAATGTGTAACAAGCAGGTAAAGAATAAATATTATTAAAATTTATAGAACGGGAAAGAAAAGATTAAACATTGTATTTTCCAAACTTGAACATCATTAATATTATCGATCGAACATTTGAACTATTATCATATGTAAAAATATGCACAATATCATATCAAAAGTGAGTATAATTAGATTATCATAGTGTATATCGAGAAATATAGTCTATTTTTGTTAGACTGATAGCTGGTTCACTGAACAAATATTAATTTTAGATATTAAAAATATTAACGTACTCTATATGAAGGTGTTTCGGATTAAGCATCTGCTACCGTATTACATTTACGTAACGTTCTAATTTTTAATTCCTAATCTTTAGTGTACGTGTATATGTGAGATCATGATCCAACAGCTGATATTAGACTGACTATCGTGTTTTAGAAATGACATGTTTTTTATTTAGATCAGTTTGAACGGTTCGAGACTCGTTATTATAAGATGTTTTATGTTTTTTTTCCACTTTGTAAGATCTTATCGACCTTGTAATTAAAACTACTGTGCAATGTATAGTTTTCTTTAAACAGAAAACTCCTTTCCTTTGTAGAAAATCACATGTATCAGCTATTTACCATCAGATATTCTTGTTATCTATCATTCTTTTTCGATGCAAATAGTCATTGTATACTGTAACGTTTACAGATCTTGACTCGTTCAAAAGCAAATTAGTTTGGGCTTCTTTAACAAGATGAGGAGATCACAGATTGTACATTAAAGTAATGAACTATGCGCCAAAAACAAGAGTATGCTTCGATACAGAGTGTTGATCTTAAAAATACCCTGTTTATTTATATTGAGAAAGAAAACTTTCATAACATTTGATCACTCAGTGCGAGAGCGGAGGCAGAAGACGTGAAAGTGATCTGAGGATTTTAATTGCGAAACTATAAAAATTGCCAGTTTATTGCACGATTGTGCCTCATCGAGTCCTACTGTTATAGTGTACCACTACTATACCGTTGCTGGATCAAACTTTGGCGAAAACTGGCTCCGCTTAGAATCACAGAATGTATGAATAGTTTCTATATTGGAAGAAAAGTGTTCTTCTAACCAATGCAGTTCTTGATGAGTGACCCTAGGTGAACTACTTCTTGTAAGATCCTGTAAGCTTTAATGTTTTCTTTTGAAATCTTGTAATAGGATCTTACGATATGATCTTACAAGATCTTGCTATAAAATAATGCCAGATCATATAGAATCTTGTAACTTCTAGTCGTACGATCTTTCAAGATCTGATTATAAGAAGTGACAAGATCTTGTAATATCTTTTATAACCTTGTGGCAAGAAAATATATAGAAGTCAACAATATCCACCACAAGACTTTATAAGATCTCATAAGATCTATGACTCATCTCTACCACATAAATTCTTCCATGATACATAGTATATATATATATCATTCTTTTTGAAAAACTTGAAATTTTTTCTCTTTTCAACTTCACGCGTAAGCTGAGCATATATGAAGTGCGTGGTTACGTGAGAAAAGACGGTCCTATAGCCGCCCACTGTTTAAAAAAGGGTTTGTGTAGGAAACCTACAAGGATATAGAGAAGTGCAACCATCATTTCTAAACCCTTTTAGATTCTGTAGAAGAAAAGGTACGGCATGAAACCGTTTCAAGTGTAAAGAAACTGATAGATTTTATGCACTTAAAACGGTTTCGTATCGTACCTTTTCTTCCCCCCTTTTACGAAGTCTTGTACGAATCCCACAAAATCAGACGAAATCGTACAAGAATCTTATAAGATCTTATAGTAAGATTTTTTGACCTGGACAGAGATGTAGAGGGATTCGACAGAAAATGATCAAAGTGTATGATCTTATAAGATCATGTGAAATTTTGTGACTTCTTATAAAGTCGTGTAATTTCGCACAGCTTCTTTCTGTAAAGTCAATCAGGATCTTGTACGTTCTTATTATAAGAAAAATCTTGTAAACTCTTATAAGAATCTTACTACAAGACGTCGTATGAAATCTTGCAAGATTTAATAGGAAATTGATAAGAATTTATAAAATCTTTTAAAATCTTGTGTTTTCTTATAATATGATCCTTCAAGATCGTATATGATCTTGTAAATCTCTTCCCTAGTGAAACTTCTTGAATTTTTTCAGTAAGATCTTGATTCAAGATCTTGATAAGCAAATATAAGAATTCAAGAAATTTCAAGAAGTCAAGATCTTGAACATCTTATAATTTCTTGACTTCTTGTACCAAGATCTTGGAAATTCTTGAATCATCGTTTTGTTTTACATTCTAGTGTAAATATAAGTGCGAATATTTTCACACTTAGAATAAGTTCGATTTTTTTTGCTTCGCGACCATAGTTGTTTAAGGAAGAATCTATGATTCTATATCGTCGTATATCCAGTGGCTACGACTGTCATAAATAAAAACAAAATGTAAAGAAAATTTGTCATTCTTGCTCTTGCAACATCTTGAGTGG
>CAJNOQ010002955.1:0-22033 GCA_905250885.1 Didymodactylos carnosus | reverse complement strand
ATGAAGCTCATTGAGACCTGGCCCTACGTGAGCCGTTCAACGATTGTTTGAGAAGCAGTTTCACCTTTAATCGAAAGATCTAGACAAGTTGTCAGCAAGTTGAGCATGGAATTGATAAATTTATGTAGTTCTGTTGTGAGCGAACTCTTGTTTAATACTGCAGACAAAATAGTGAAATGTATTGCTTTCAAAAACTTCAGGAGGTTGCAGGAAAATAACATAACTCTATGAGGAGAATGAAATGCAGTATATGAATGATCTCCTTATTAAAGTACTCTACGAAAAATATACTGAACACTTTTCTGAATGCCTTAAACAAACGAAATATTGGGATAAATAGTGCGAAGTTTCAACCTCAATTACTTCCCAATCCAGAAAACAGTTTTATCGATTTTAGTCCTTGTTATTTAGCTATATATTTAGCAATATATATTCAGCAAGAGAAGACAGCCATTTTTTAGCACTTAAATCCTAAGTGCTCACACTTGAAGTGAGATTTTCCCCCCCTTGGGTTTAAGTCTGANATTCATACATAAGGATAACTGTGCCATTGCAAGACTTTAAGTGACCAAGTAACACTCTAAGTGACGAAGTCTCACTTCAAGTGCAGAAGTGTCACTCAAAGTGAGGGACACTTCAAAGTGTGTGCAGCAAAATTGGAGGTTATTTCCCCCTTGCTTGAACATCTAATCTCAAGAAGTTCATGAGTCTGTGAATTAAAAGAACAAATATTCGATATCTAAAGTGAGCGGTTTCTTATGTACTGTAGAGTCAATAACTTTATCATAAATTTGCAGGTTAAGTTTATGTAATGGAAAGGAAAGAACACGGAAGAAGAACAAAATGAATAATTTCATTTTTTACTTCAACTATTTACTTCCACGCCGGCTCTGCAATAACTTTTCCTGCAGGCTACTGTTTCTATTCTTCAGGGTAAAATCCTGCAGATCCTGTAGGGTCAGCGTTGTAAGATATCTAGCGTGCCAGAAGTGATAACAGGGAGGAAGAAATTCCGCATGGTTAGTAGAGTAAAATATCCTGCAAGATATATCCGACAACGCGGAAGCAAATTTTCGGTCACAAGAATGAGTGTGTAAAAAAATATTCTGATTAAGCAATTCGAAAGAGCGTCCAAAACTGAGTAAGATAAATATAGTGTGAAAGTTAAGTGGAAGAATTTGACTCATCTTTAAATGTATGTCAATAGAACGTGGAATCATAGTATACGTACGTATTAGAGTAAAAATTATTGAGCTTGTTGTAATTGAACGGAATCGTTGTCAGAGTCGTACTACGTCTCATTTGTAGAACTCGAGTTACCCTATAATTCCACATATTCAAATATTTTGTTCAACTTAAAGTTTTGCCAAAAGAAGTTAATTTTTACTACACAGACATGACCTGCGGTTTTTCGGCTTCTGCGGCAGCCTGATCCAAGTTCTTACAGACCTTCAAACTATTTTACTTTGTAAGACTACGTTCTTTGTAACTAAGAAAAGGAAAAATTAACTGATTATATGAAAAAACATTTATTTACTTTTTGCACTTTCCCAGATGCTACTGTCAGTAAGGGGACACCTTCTATATCCTGATCTGGATATAGAAAAAAATTAATATCCCGATCGGAATATAAAACACGAAATTTCGTCGTAAAAACGATTAAGGAAAAAATGACGACGGTGTGGGGAATAATTGACTTCACTATTAAAAAAAGGTCGAAAAACTACATCGACTTCTGTTGTGTTTGATCAAAAGTGTATGACGCTACCAGCAACTATTTTTTCGAATACAAATTTTTAACAAATTTTAGTTGAATTTATATCCCGATCGGGAATAGGCGGTTAATCTTTTATTGTTCATAATGGGATGTACTCTTGATCAAAGCTTTCCACATCGACTGTCTTTTTTTATTTCTTCCTTTTCGATGTACACATATATTGAAACACAATTCTTTTCTCATGCGTCGACAATATATAAATATACGTGCTTTGTGTTTAACGGAGAATTTTCCAACCATTCATTCTTGCAGATAAACTGCCTTATGCTTTTTATAAAATCACAACTTGCTGTATCTTTTAAAACGTATATCAGTCGTGAAGCCAGCATTTCTGAAGATGCCAAGAGAACATCATTATTCCAGGCTTTGCGTCATTTATACTCATATTGCCCAACACGGCAACACTCCTTACAAACTAATTAGATTTGATGAGAGACATGTTAATGTGGAAGTAAGAAATTACATTAACTAATAATTGTCTATAAGAGGGCTCTTGAGAAAATCTCTGCCATTCGGTAACGTTGCTAACTGCAGGAAGGTCTGCGAAATGTGTGAATTGCTAGAAGATAGCTCAGTAGTCTGCTTGCTGAAATCAAAAATTCATTTTTGCTTCACGGAGTAGTAAGGGTACATTTCCGTTTTTTTTCACTTGGCAAATCGAGAGCAAAAGTGTGATTAAGTTCAAATTCCTATACCAGACAGTAAGGGAACACCTCCTATATCCCCGTCAGAGAGGTGAATAAAGAAAGAATATTCAGCTATCATATAATTCAAATTTATCGTTTTCTTACAAATTAAAAATTAGAATTTTTCATATTTTGGTTGGGATATAGATGTTTTTGATATCTCAATGGGAATATCAAACTATATCCTGATCGGGATATAATTTCAAACTATATCTTGTTCGGGATATAAAAAAAAATTTGCTGTAAAAAATGATATCCCGATCGGGATATGTCTCCACACTAACTGTAATACTATGGTACTAAGGTACTACAGTAGCATCGACTTCCAACAACCATGGCTAAAGAAATTCACACTATCTATCTAGTCATTCTTAAAAGCAATTAGTTACGTGAAAGTGGAAATCATCTAATTTATTTTAATATTAAAAATTATTTCTGTTTCATTCAAAAGTTTTGCAGCACATAATTTAATAAAAAAGTTTCAAAAAACCTGAATTTTGCCATGATCCAAGCATTTTTTCAAGTACTAACAAAAATTTCCAAATATATCGAATAAAACTTGGAACATTCCACTATACAACTTAAAAATAACCTTGAGGTTTAGTTAAGAAATGATGAAGATACTCAACACTATTTTTGGTGCGAATTTAAGGAACATCTGGTAGGTGTGAATCGGAAGTTGTAGACTTCCTTGTAGTTTCATTCTTTCAGTTTAGTGCTTATCTATTTCTTTAGCAGTCATTGTTCTTCTCTCTATTGTATGTTTTGTCTGCCAGATGATCGTTATCTATATCGACGTTTTAATCTTAAAGAAATAAGTACAGTTTATTTCCGCTTATTTATTGCTGAGTCTACTTTTATGCTAATATAGTTTATTGATTAAAAAAAAGATCTGATTAATCGACTATTAATTTGAATTCTAAATCATTCAAAATTTAATTTAAAGTTATGATATTTTTTAATAGAGTTCAATGTTTCAGTGGGTGTTTGAAGAAATATCTTGAAAATAACTTGGTGGAATTTTTGAGTTAATTAACCACAAATTAAGTTAACATTCTATAAATATTTTTATCAATTGTTTGATCTTAGTCAATACAACATTCAGTGGTTCATTGATTACCAAAATAGTTCAACTCAGATTTCAAAATTTTGTGTATTTTTTCCAAACATAAAAACTATAATAGAGAAAACCAGCGAATGATCAATAGTAAACGTTACATCTTAAAATGAGTATGCGAGAGTCAAAGATGAGTTCATAGAACAATAAAGATCGTTACAAAAAATGATAGAAAATGTGAACAATAGCACACTAGAAACAAACCTTGATACTGTCTACTATTGAGAAACTAACTGTAATTTATTATCTAAATCATTTAATTGTTTAGTAGAGTAGAACTATAGAATTTTTATTGACGTTGAATCAGACAATTATTTAACCGAATCATTCTTGCAATATTGTCAATAGAATTTCTAATACATTCATCAATATTTGAAAAGAAATTTTTACTTGTTTAACAATTTTTGTTTTATTTTTAACAGTTGATAATTATTCATCTACTTAATTCATTCTCGATTTAATTTAATTTATAAATAATATAAAATAATCGATATCGAAATCTTTGTTAGTTTGTTGAATCGCTTAATTGGTGAAACATTAAACCAGATGGTATTGGCTTGTCCTCGTTTAATGATAGCAAGACCTTCGACTATCGACTGTATTTTTTTCTTACCTTCTTTTTCTCTTTCCAAATTGTTTGATGTAATATAATTAATTCTGTTTCATTCTCTACAATTTTAACTACAAATTATCTCTCTTTTCACACATGCTTTTCATATACATGAGAAACCTTGTCACTAAGGAAAATTGACCCTAGATTCTTCCAATTCTAATAAAAAAAGTAATAATTTATTACCAAACAAATGATTGCTACACTAAAAATAATGTGTTAAACAGATTATTGTTTAATACGAAATTGCAGTTATATTCACCTTCAAAGCTTTTTTAGGGAATGTTGTTGAATGCAATAATATAGTATATTTTGTAGAGAATCGTTTTTCTCTGAAAAATGATGTAAAATTTTTTAATGAATCAAATAAATCACATACACCATGAATTATGACTACAGCGAGCACGCATTCATCCGTGACCAGGGACGAAAATGCTGTTTATCACAATAAGAGAGGATGATAGTACAGGAAAAAAAAAGTCAGTGTACGTAAAAAGCATTTTTTGCAAGGGGTTTAAAGTAATAATATTACTGGGAACAGTTCGCTCAGCGGTAAGAAAACAGTTATACTTTTTTTCGTTTCAACTATTAGCTGATTAAATGTTTTTATATAAGGTGCGCATAATGCAAAATAAAAGCAAATTGTTCTTTCTTCATTTATTATATATCATTGAATAGAACTCATCGAACTAATTAGCAAAATGTATTTTCTCATTTTCAAAGTGTATCTTCTATGTCGAAAACTGGAAAATTACTTGAAAGATGTAAAAAGTCGAAAAATCCTTCAATTTCAAAAAATCTTTAATATCTCGACTCTAGATCGCTTTTGAAGCTTTCAAACAATTGTCGAATTCAGCGTTAAAAGCTGAATAGAAAACTAGTGTTGTTTAATTTTGAAGTTAAAAGCCTGTCGAGCATGGACGTCCGATCATATATATATATATATATAGCCGCATGTTCATCGATATTTTTATGTAGCTGATGAGAAAGTTGGTATAAACTTTATTCTGTCAGAATACAAGCTGAAAAATATTCTATTATAGTATTCTAAACTAGAACTATCGAAGAAAGTTATCAATCGAAAGGTTTCACATTTTAAATAAATGTTAGTTGTTCATCTCGTGCAACTAATTTTGGCTTATTTCCACCTTATATCAGTAAATGAAAATTGGAATTATATGTACATAAATAACTTTTACACAGACTGTGAGACATATAAAACAACGTTGGTAACAATATTCACTTCAAATCGAAGCCAATTTCATAATCAGAGCAGGAAAACACATATGCTAATATTCGTAGAGAACTAATCAAGCGTGAATTTTTTTCTATGTGATATAGACCCCAATTAAAAATATCGCTGAAAAAATTGCACCTGATATTTAGACTTTTTTAAATTTTTGTGACCAAGATCAAGTCTCTGGAGCAGTTAGTAACAACCTTGCACGTAACTAAATCTGTTCCATACAGCTAAAGTGTTTTGAAGTGAAATCAACCCCTAGTGAATGTACTTAACGATAGGTATCCGAGTACTTGCATTTTTCCTAGGTACCTAGGTGGGTACACTACTAAATGACTGGCATAGGTGCTTGAGTTTTTTTCAAGTAAATATTACTTGAGAAGTACTCGATTACTTGAGCTGGACGCAGCATAGGTACCATATTTTTTTCCGTTCATCGTTTTGTTTGATGTTCAGGCATCTATAAAAGAAAGATGTATGTGTGTAAGGAATGCCGTGCGTTTTTATCTTCACACGATCATCTAAAATGGCTGGCTGTTTAGATATCCGCAAAGTAATATTTTAACTTATGACGTTCTTGTACCAGGGTGCCCAACTCGGGTATCTATATTCAAAAATTTTCGAACTCTCGGACAAGTTTTAATTGATTTAGAAAAAGTTCATAAAAAACCTCAATGATTTCTACAAACTGACCAAACCTGAGCTTCTTGTTTCTTAAATTCGTATTGGGTGTATAGAGACCAGACTTCTACTGATCCCATTCAGAAACATAGTGGCGGTAAAGAAAATAAGGAAAAATTTGCAATTTTATACACACGTAATTCGTGTAGCAAAACGTGTTAGACTCGCACATTGTCAAATTGGTCACAACAAGTGTAAATATTAGACAGATGTGAGATTGATTACCTAATTCCTTCTGAATTTCCCCAAAACTGACTACTAATATAGATTAGCATACATGATGCAGCATTACCATCGGTTATTTATAGAACTGATGTGAAAAACGAGATGAAAATAGTAACAGCTATTTTCTTTTATTGTTATTACACATGACCCATCATTAAGAGATCCACATACCATCAGCAAGACGATCCATCAAATAAATGGCTCATGATGCGGGATATCGGACTATACCAGTAACAACAGCGAATGCAAGGAAAACGTATATTCAAAGTGCAGATCGATTTAGTGATCATATATTAGACATAGCAGACGATACGACACAGGTATTTCAGCTATACATTAATATTTTCTAATAGAAATGTTGTTTCAAGTTAGTATGCAGAAACCTAGGATAGATTCTACAATAACTCTTAATGGACAGTGGAGAAAAGTAGAAGTTACTCATTAGATTACTCGTAGCAATATTCTGCATCATAGATTGTTTGCTAATACGCAGAATCAGCAATACTCTATTTGGTAGCTAGAATGTCTTTTGCTCAAAACCATTTTTTTCAATAGCAAGCGTTACTTCACTAACACCCAGCATGAACTCGATCAAAATTCGGTTGTGAATCGCTAAAACATTGCAATTAGTACACTGAGAACACCTAAATCTGGCAAGAGTAACAAACAGAAATTTTATAAAAATATTTTCTTGTGATCAAAACATTTTAAGTTAAGAAAACTTCTATAGTTCAAAATAATAATTGTTTTCATTCTCTACAACCTAGTTTTTCAAATTAGTGTAATAAATACGTCGTTTAAATTTATAGAGGTGAATGAATGCATTCTGTAAAGAACCGAAGAATCTTTCAAGAATAGACGAGATAATTGTTCAGCATTGCTTGCTCGCTAAAAAACAAGTCCCCAGTACTTCAAACCTTTGTTAAGGCGCAGCAAAGCAAGAATTTTTTACCTTAATAACGACTAGTGGAATACGTCCGCCAACTCTATATTACTGCAAAATTACGAATCTACTTGCTATAATAACGCTATGTTCTAGGAGAAGGTTCTATTGTAGAAGATGATTTCGCATAAAAATATGTAATAGTTTTAATATTCTTTTTTAATCTTATACAGATAAGAGAATTTTTATGGTGTTTCTTAAACGTTTTAATTTAAGTGTCGTAAGAGACATGACTGGTCGGGGCTGCCTCAAAAAAGAGTACTAAAGGCACACCATAACTTTGAAAAAAAATTGTCTGCTATGTACAGAGAGTACCAAGACTGTTTGCCAAAGTTCACGCTCACCCTTAATGTTCACTTGTGGCCGACGATAAGATAAACAGATCAGTATGAACCGTTTTTCCATTAGTACGATGTCCATTGTCATCAGTAATGTTATAGTTAGCTCATTGTATTGATATTTGGGTATTCACCCTATAACATGCAACCTCGTAGTTCATTTATAGGCTGAGCCAGGGCAAATAAGTGCTGCTCGTAACATTAAACAAAACAGCGATAGTCATTCAAATGTAGACTATGATTACAGACGAAAACAACGTTCCGTTATTTATGATAGTCCTCAATCGTCACCAAGGGAAAGATTAAGAGTTTCCAGTCTCTTAGAACGCGAAGATCAAATGTCGCCAACAATAACATCGTCAACAATAAAAAAATCAAAAATTGTTAAAAAATCCTATGATGAATATTCAATGGAGTCTTTTGACGAACAACTACCACGAACTCGATCAAAAATTAATGATAGTTCATATAAGCAAGTTGTGAGAAAGAAAAAAAATTATGATGAACATGATGCAAGCAATAATGGTGGTCTGATCTTTCGCTACAGTACTGAAAGAAACATGCCAAAGGATTCAGTTACTGATCATATTTCTGTTTATGGTGATTCTGGTGCGGCAAAATTTGAGCTTTGCCGCGAGGAAGAACAACATACAACAAGGACAATACGTTATTCGGATAATGACCGTATTGGTAGCGATCGAATCATAATAGTACCAGACTCATCAGTACAAGGTAAAAAGAAAAAAATATTCAGAACTAGTATCTACTCTGAGACACAGTCGAATATTCCAACGATGTCCTACAAAATCTATTTTAAAGCTTATGCTTTAAACCTTCTTTTTTGATTGACGAAAGTCGGCGCTCTCTGGCCCCGTTCTAACTACAGTTATTCCAGAAACTGTTTGACAGGTAGTATTAGCATTACTCTTTGACTTGCATATAAAGTATGAATCGATCTTTTTATCTCTTATTCACAAACGTTTTTACCTGACTCACGAGGGAGCCTTTCGAGATGATTAAACGCTTTTTGTTCGGAATCCAGTGGGTTATAGTTATCGACCATGCTGAGTAAGAATTTGATCATGGGGATTGCCCTGAGCCTTTCGAAGATCTGGTTTTCCGGAAAACCAGTTTTTCAGAAACTCCAAAGTATAACGGGAACCTTTCTTAATGAGGCATGATTGTAGCTCGCACATTTCTGATTAAAATGAGGCATCTCCCAGCTTTACACGACCTTTTTTTGCAAAGTTATAGAACTTACAAGAAAAGCCCTAAATGTTCATTGTCAGGCCAAAGCTACAGAAATAAGAAGAAATTAATTTAAGGCTTTTTTTGTCAATTCTGTAACTTTGAAAAGAAAGGTCGTGTAAACCTGGGAGATGCCTCATTTTAATAAAAAATGTGCGGGCTACAATCACGTCCCATTAAGGAAGATTCTCGTTATATTTTAGAGTTTCTGAAAAAACTAGTTTTCCAGAAAACCAGGCCTTCGAAGAGCTAAGAGCAACCCCCTTGGTTAAATTCATAATCAGCATGGTCGATAACCTATAATCCACTAGATTCCGAGCAAAAAGCGTTTAATCATCTTGAAAGGTTCCCTCGGCAGTGGCGAATCTAATACTCGCGTTGTGCTGTTTAGATGCTGATGAGCGAAAACACGAAACAGTAATATATACGGAAAAGGCTGAGACACCGACGGCGCCACGTGATGATATAGCAAAAGTTGATTTGGAGACTTTATACATAGTTGAACGAAGGATTCAACTGCCGCGAGAACGATCGCCAGAGCGTATGCAGACACCACCTATTGATCGGCATGTTCCTGAAACAATAATAGAAAAGCGAGAAGAACGAATACCAGGTGAAACAATTCGTATTGAAGAAAAACGGGTTGATCAGTATGATGGTAAACGATATGATGGTGGTGAACAATATGCTCGTCAACAGTACTGTCGTCAACGTTATGGTGGTCAACAGCGTTATAATCAACAGTATGGTGGCCAAGTGTATGGTGGTAAACAATATGATCTTACTCGTTTGCCACACGATTTAAACTATTGGAATATTATGAATATAGCTAACCGTGAAGTACGATGCGGTCGAGCAGTGGATGATTCAATCTTGCCACCCATACCGCCATTAACAGGCAGAGAGTGTCGTCTAACAGCTACACAAATTCTTTCCCCACAATATAATTCACGCAGTCATACGGACAATGCATTACGCCAGTTTCTTACTCACAATCAACGTGCACAAAATGAATCAAGAAGATATTTAGAATCACTTGGAGTTGAGAGTAACAGACATGTTGTGAGACCACGCAAACAACCAGAAAGACGTTTTTCCACTGAGACATTAGTACGTTATGAAAAACTGCCTGATCGTGTTAGATCAGTTGTTCAAACAGTTCATCGATAACAAACCCGATTGGTATCGTCACAGCCAACTACAACACCCTGTTCCACTATCACCACAGTTACAACCGTTTCTCGGTATAGACCACGGCAACATTTCCTATTAGAGAGTAATAACCGTACACTACCGATTGCTTATAATAATTGTTCTCATCGTAAAAATAAACAATTACGATACCAAATGCATGATCTGTTTTATCATCAGCCACTTGGCGAACAATTTTCTTTCCAATACTTTTGCTTAGTACGCTTTATGAGACCGACATAATTGACAAGGTTCCACAAAACCGTCTTAAGTAAATAGAAATTATAAATTTTTTGACATTTACTTTTCATTTAGAATAGTAAATACTAATAATATTCTGTCATATTAATATTATTAGTAATATTCTATCATTATCTGATTGTAATCTTATTGGAGAAAGTTAATTTTCTCTTATTTCGGCAATAATTCAGCCAGAACACGTTATTTGGAGAAAAAATGTTAAAAAGTCTTTAACGTTAGTTGATGTTGTTATGCTTGGAATTGTATCGCACATGCCATATTAGGCATCGCACTAGAGCTCTTTTAGAAACAGGGTACACGGAACGAATTAAGCTTATGCCCCGACACAGAATAAATTTATTTACCCATAACTTTTAGAATCTGGAAAACTTTCATCCGCTCTAGTTTTTGTTTATAAGCCTCTTCAAAGTTCCACGATGAATTTTGTACTGTCATAATATCTCCGTTGCGAATATTGTAACTTGAATTGCATGTTGAAAGACAGAATTCCTCACCCATTTGTGTGACAACCTGATCAAGTGCCGGCGTGTGAACTCTGATGGTGTCGGATGATACGACTTTGAAGTGATACATTGATATTTGGATGAATTCTGTACGATTGGGACAGATCATATTACTATTCATATATTCTAAACGGAGCCCAGAGTTGTAACTGGACCGGCCCAATCCTTTCCGTAAAAGTTTAGACCGGCCGGTCTAGAAAGATTTTCAAACCCGTTGGTGATTGACCGGTTTTTTATCGGTTTTGAAATTCTTAGCATTTTACTCTTCTTCACTAAAAAAAATGAGTTTTAACTTGTTAGACCTTGTTTGATGAATATCACGGCTTTCTTAAGTAACAGAGAGCCTTTCGTTCAGAAGTGAACATACAAACATAGAGAAGCAAAAATATTAAAAGAATTTTGAAAATTCATTGAATAGAACGGTCTTTATACGCAGAGCAGTAAAGGTACAATGCCATTGCAATTCACTCATATATACACACTTTAAAACTGCAACTTTAATAGAAAAGTGCATTCTATTTTGAAATGGACAGTACTCAGTATCGAATGATTCTTTTCTGCTTCTTAAACAGAGAATGAAAATTTTGTTGATGACATTGTGAATGAAAACCTCTTTAAGACATTTGCACAATCCTATAGTTGGACAACTACTATTACATGTTATACAAAATACATGTTTATTTCGTATACTAAATCAAATATTTCGCCAAGAAAACGTATCAGCAATGTTTAATTTATGATATTTTATCAAAGATTTATATTCACAATTAAAAGAACTACATTTTCAATGTGTAAAATCATTATCTGAGGAAACCAAAGGAAGACAGACAATTGTAATTAAGCAGTTACAACAACCAAAGGAAAACATAAATAGTATTATTCTTCCTCAAACACGATACATTCCAATGGTTCAGTACCAACATTTGTGATATTTGCTGATAATACAACTAACTAACTCTGAATTTTCTCAATAAGTAGTTTTGCTTCATATATATTTCCAGTTCTGATACAGTTGCATATTTGTGTCATTGAACACACAATATTCAGAATGCGTTCATCATTTTCTTGTTCCATAATGGTCAGATTGTGGTGCTGCAGTATGTTTTAAGATGAACTCGACGCTTAAGAATTATACAGGATCTCTAAGTGCGTAAGTAAGTTCCGTCGATTAAATAGAAATCACCCTTTTGCATCTAGCCACTTCATTTATATTATTCATGCTAGTTGTTACTAAAGGATAGAACTATTAAAGTGTTTTAGAGATGTTCGGTGTATATATTCTAAACTGTGCTGAAAGAAACGTTACAGACAGTTTGAAAGACTACAGGCCTGGTAATGGCAAATCCATGTTTAGAAGGCTTGAGCTTTTCTGTAACTAAAACTGATTGTAAAATATATTTATTCGGGAGTGCATCCCATCAACGAACACACGTTAAAACTCTTATATTTCATTAAAAATAAATCCAAAAAAAAAAGACATTTGTTAACAGAGAGAGTAGAAAACAAAGCAAAAGGAATTTCAGTATCACGATGAGCGACGAGTGGACGATTGTGTTGTATATAAAGTGTTGTGCGTCAAATTAATATCGCTACACCATTTTCTGCATTTCTCCCCAATCATTTTAATAAACGTCGGTAATTGTTACTACCCATGCAATATACGAAAACGAAAAAACCGTCATATAAAACCTACTTGGCTTTAACAATTGTGTCCAGAGATGGTGTGTTTTAATATCTCTTCGTAGATGGTCGTCCACAACGATGGCAAATAAAGTAAATACAACAAACATAGCACTTGTATTATTTTGATGATAACTAGTGCTGCAAATAAGATGTAAGATATGCAGTTCCAGCATATTATATAAAAACAATTCATGAAGAGTGGATCCACATCAAAAAATAATTATACATGTCACATTTATTGAGTTGGAAAATAATAATATACGAAAATTAAAACGTATTTTTTATTTTCTTCAAGAATGTTGCATTATTCTGTTTTCTTTTCAGGCGTTGTCGAGGTTGTAAACGAGAATCAATCTATCGTCGAAAGTAACAGACATAAACAAGCATACTATAGTTATTCACTTTTGCCACTATATCTTCTTTTTGATAACATCTAGATTTGTCTTTTCATTTCATCTTCATTTGTATTCCTGCTTACTTTTCCTGTTTTTCCCTCATTTTTGATTTAAAAGAAAATCAGTCATACTTTCAAACAGTCAGTCACGATATAGAAAATTGTTAGTCTCAGTCAAGTCTCAATCTCGAAAAGAAAAACCATCAGTCGTGACTCAGTCTCATTCATGACTTAAACTTATCCGTCTCTGGTGGAAAATATACAGGAACTAGAAACAAATAAAATAAATGGGATAGAATGTAATACTTCTTGGATTTTCTACTACCAACACAGATTGGTTAGTACATGATACCAGGATCCGATGTGAAATTTGTATGTGAAATTTTCATCTGTATCCAGAAACACACTAAAAACATAAAGGGCATACTGATGACGATATTTTCTTCATTTATTCATTAATAATAAACCTATTCCAACGTTTTGAGCTTGGATCTGTATATAATAGACCTGTTGCACCAGGAAACGTTACACTCAAATATGGTCTTGAAATATTGTTATTAGAGTCAACAATTAAATTAATAATCCGCTTATTTCTGTGGTCTAAGACTTGAACTGTTGTCATTATATTGTTAAGCAATTGTAAACACAATTCAAATCATCAACTAGGTGATTTTTCTGCACTGCACATCGACAAAAATCTGAGAAAAACAGGATGAAAATCGAACTTCCAACAGTCTAGAAAATTCAGCTCCATTTTCAAAAAGTTGGAAAATCGAACTGTATTTCCCAACAACCTGGAAAATCGATGTCGATTTTCCACATTCTTGAAAATTCGATTTTGTATAATCTGGAAAATCCATGCGGAATTCGTATATGGACTTCTTCAAAATCGCCGACCACTTTAATAATTTCCGACTTTACACTGTAGATGTCAGATGGTACAACCACTGCTGTGTTTAAAGCAATGAAAGAGTCGCTATGAGCCATAAAAAATGAATTTTTCTAAAAGAGTGCAAAAATTCTAAACACATATCACCGACAGAGAAAAAACGTTTATGCAGAGTCCTGGAAAAGTGTTTTTTTGTATTCATCATACTGGGATATCCTGTCTGTATAAATCCAGTCTCATAAATCACACGTTTATGAAACTTGGAAACAAGTTTCATAAATGTGTGATTTATGAGAAGAAAAATTTTAAAATTAATATTATTTTCCCGCAGAAACTTTTTCTAGCCATTTAGTTCAAAAACTTTCTCCTAAACTTATGGCAATACGTCTTGCCGAAAATAGAAAATCTTGTTGGTTATCGATTGTACTGAATAAGAAAAGCTACTTCTCCCCGACTCTGTATGACCCTTATTTGTTCTTCATATCGACGATATGAAAACTGTATCCGTCAAACTTTTGCGAATGCGTTTTCGTATTTTTTTTAGTTTAAAGGTATAAATAACAGCTAATAATGCTGTGTGTTTCAAGAGCGACGTGTTTTCATAAGTTTGGAGCCACTGTCAACATGAAAACTGAAGTGATGTAATGGATTTCTACTACAAAAAGGAGAAAATAATATGAGAGATAAGAGAAGAAGAGATGCGAACCTATAGAATAAATGAATGTTTATGATCTAATTTACGTATAATATCAGCATAGAACATAGGACGTTGACGTGATTGCACTGTATCAGCTTTGCACACACGAATATTTTTTCATATTCAAAATTATGTTCCACATCGATAAACAGAATATGAAATAAAGCTACATAACTAGAACTGGCCCATTTTTGACATACACACAGTATTAGCCAAGATAAATGAATGCAAACAAATTATGTTTTAACGAGCTCGTTATTTTACTGTACAAACATACCGATTAGAGTGCTGCGGGGCTGACTATTTGATTCCGAAATTTGTTTTTCAATTTATGTCGTCTGTATGTGACGGTTTTGTGAAACGTTGACAGGGAACGAAATCATGTATAGTACTGACATGAAAGAGTGCACCTTACGAATAGCTAAACGGCTTTTAACTGTGTCTTCGAAATCTCCAAAAATAGAATACAGCCATCAAGGCTGATTTCACATAACACATATACTATCCATTTCAATGCACTCGGTTGTAAGTTGAATAACTCCAGAACGAAAGCAGCTGGAGACTTGCGGTTTTCAGCATTCGAAAGTGAGTCATATTTTTTTATATGGAAATCTCAAATCTGATTAACCAATCAGGGGAATTCTTGATGAACATTTTAAAAACAATATTCCAAAGGCATCAAATGAAGATTAAAGACGTGTTATTTGACGCAGTTTTGTATGCTGATTCCGAATATACACTTTGTTCGACGATTTGACTTCGATGAAGGGTCGAAAACCCTCCCAAAATCACTGAAAATACCGTTTGGGGCTCTCGGGAAAATGCATATAACTCCTGAACAAAATCCGCTAGCGGGCTAGGTCTTACGCAGATCGAAATAGAACAATTTTCTCTATCGAATGGTTATGTGAAAATCCTAAATCCAATGGCAAATGCCTTCGGAATATTGTTTTTAAAATGTTCATCAAGAATTCCCCTAATTGGTCAACGTTGACCAATCAGATTTCAGATTTTCATATAAAAAAAATATGACTCTCTTTCGAATGCTGAAAACCGCAAGTCTCCAGCTGCTTTCGTTCTGGAATTATTCAACTTACAGTTTATTGAAATGGATAGTAGTTTACGCGAATACAAGAGAAAAATTTATAAAGAATGAGTAAACAATAACTCTACCCTTGTACAATTCTCTTTCTAATATTAAACTGTCTGACTTAATCCGTCGATAGATAAATATATAATATAAAGAAACCTTGTGTTGGTAAATATTTTAAGTATGTTTTTTATTTCACTTGGAGTATCTTCGATTTTCGTACGAATAAGTACATTTTGGTTCTATTCTATTCTTGGAGAGAGAGAGAGAGAGAGAGAGAGAGAGAAAATGAATAGATCATGTAAAAGAAAAACAAAGAAAAAGAAAAAGAATTAAAAGGAAAAAGAAAAGAAAAATACGTGAGTAACAATGAAGAAAAGTCATACTAAAATGTTAAAGCTGCAGTGGGCAGCGAAATATGAAACAGAATTTTAACTATTATTATATATATTTTATTATGTTCATTGAAGAAGACTTCAATAAAAGAGGTCGAAACGTTTATTTTGTTAAAGATTATTAAATATTTTTTAAAAGCTCCCATTTAAATGCTAAGTAGTTTTTTTTAAATGCTATGTAACAAGTTATTTTATTCTAAGTAATATTCAAAGTAATTTATTAAAAATAATTATATTTTTTGCAGAAATATGATTTCGTGACTCACTCTCATGCTCTCCACGCACCTATCCCCACAACCGCCCCTGGGCACATAAAAAGATAGCTTACTAAAGTAGGAATTAACAAAGATTAATTAGCATTTAATAAAACTACTTAGCAAAAAAATAGTTTTCTTTTTTAAATATGTTTAAATGAAAAAACGGAATTATATAATATCGACCTCTAACTCAAATAATCTATCTATTTCGTAATGGCCAATTGTAAATTTCAACATAAAGACAGATAATCTGTCTCTAGGCTGCGTGCAAGAAAAAAATGGATGTTGAGAATCAAGATTTTGAGTCTGTAGACAAAATAGCAAATAATTCAGTTGAGAGTGTAACAAGCTACAACATTTTTGAGCTTTTAATGTTTTTAATATTTGTTTAGTATGTTTAATATTTATTCCTTGCAAAAAATAAGAGTACAAGAATATAGTTAACATTTGAAGTTATTAGAGTAGTAAAAAAAAATCACTGGTAGTGTTCTTCAAAATTCTTGTACTTGAATTTCTTTTGTATTGAATGTGCAATAGAAGACTTTTTTCCTTTTCTATCGTGTTGGCATGAATACTAATTTAACAAAATACACAATGAGAAAATAGAAAAAATTTCCATTGTTCACTTTTTTTTGTCTTTTTTTCATTGTTCTTTGTTTTTTTTTCTATGACCACGAATTTAGTCGAAAATGAGCAAGTTTCACACCTATAATCCGAGTGCAGATATTTATCGAATATTCGATCATCATGAACGTCAGTTACGAGATCGACACAAAAATTTGATCGACGTCTTGTATGAATGGCAAACTCGACTAATTACTACAGTTGAACAGCATGTTAAAGAAAAGATGAATGAACTGGGGGCGCAATATAATCGCACGCTAAATAAGATGTTTGAACAACGAACAGAGTTTCTTAATAAAGCCGATATTTATCATCTGAATAAAAATGATAAAGACATAAAAAATTTGGTGAATCAATGTGAACTTTTAAAATTTGAATTAGCCGAGCTAACATATAAGCACCGTGACTCGTTATTTCCAAGTATACAAGTGATAAAAACCGAACCTGTCGAACAGAAGAATATCTCAGCTTTTGTTACAGAATCTGTTGATTCTAATAGACCTATGACACCTACAATCACTGATAAAAGACCGTCTTCAGTCACTGATAAAAGACCGTCTTCAGGCACTGATAAAAGACTGTCTTCATCGATGTCGAGAAAAGAAGAAAATGTGACAGAAAAACCGCAATCCGATTTTATCGTCAATGATAACGAACAAGTAGGAACAACGATTGATCAAGGAAACGTTGATTCTCGTGGCTATACTACTGGTGAGTTTAGTTCGAGTCGACCGGCATCGGCTACAACTACTGGTAAACACAGCCGACAATCGTCATCGAAATCAAGAAAAGATGAAAATATGCTAACAATCCCTACAGAATTACATCAATCGGATTTGAATGATGCTGAGAATCCTGAGATAACAACAACTAACGAAATACAGTTGAATGGAAAAATGAATGATGATATCGAGGAAAAACAGTGAACATAATTTTAATGTTGTTGTACCGATTGATCTGTATCTCTTTTTTAGTCTTTTTTGCTTATTACCTCGTGATCAATACAACATGGAAACATGAAGAGAGAGAATTTTATTTTATCAAACTGGAGTACAATATTCTTTTGATCAACTTTCATTAAAATGAGCAGCACATATGAGTTTTTTTCTTGTTCTGTTGGCATGAATTTGAGTTCCACGATATGACAAAGAAAGTCAAAATAGAAAGAAAAAAAGCTCAGCACGGAGGAATACAAAACTGCTGTATTCCTCTTATAGTTCTGAAAAGAAGAAAAGGGATTTACTATTGTCGGAAAAAAAAGGAATAGGCTCGGATGTTTCTTGAATAATCTTTGATAGGAAAGTGGTAGATGCTTGCGGTCTTCACCAATTGGTAGCCAAGAGCTGACTGTACCTTTTCACCACGAAAGCTATTTTTAATCTTTTTTTAAAGTAGGTTTCATAGAGGACCTTTGAACAACTATGCCATAGTCCAAAAACTTGAAATACAAATAGTTTGATTTTTTTTCAAGGATAGATAGTCCATAGTGTCTTCTTCAAAATGGGAATCAAGCGAGACTCCCTTCTTTGATCATTTATGCCTGGCATCGAATTTCCTAGGAGCTCCAGGACTGCTCTTTTTTGCCTGTTAGGACCTCAGAGATGACTCTGGATAGAGGTTATTCACCACGCTGAATATCTGCTGACAATTGAATTTTACAAAAACCAAGATTGTAATGTTATTTTCACCTAATATCGAAATATTTACAATTAACTCAAAGAGCAACCGGACTACCTCCAAACTTCAGAATGTAGAGTATTTGTGCTATTCTACATCGTAGTTATTAAAAACCTAGAAAAACAGCTTTACAAAACTCGATGGCTTTAAGAAGGCATTTCTGTAAAACGTTCGAGCAAAAATATGGTTTTCGACTTTTTCGATGGTATAATCAGGTTAAGATCATTTGATTTAAGCATTAGTCTTGAACAAAAACAAAATCGAGACTATATATTCCCATTATATTATTCTGAAACTTAAAATAACGAACCAAGACTGTTCCAATAAAGTCTCTGCTTTATTGTGCACAACAAGAAGATTATAACAGAATGTACGAGAAAATACAGAGCGATAAACCGGTTTCACAAATTTGTTCTTTTGCTTATGAAAATATAGATTAAAGTATCCTTTTTCGAATGACGAAACACAAGTCTCTATCTTTTATCATCGCTGAGTTATTCAAAAAACAACTACTGGTCTTATATTTTGCGATGGATAGTAAGAGTTTTTAAAAACCTTGCCACAGATTGTGGCTCAACGAAGCACGATGGAGAAAAGTTTTTGCCGACACATCTCTTCCTTAAGTGCCAAATGGGATACTAAGCGTAACAAATTTTTCAGTGTAACGGACAAATTTTGCGAAAAATTGAATTTTACGTTTTTTAATAATTTTAAATTCTTAAATTTAATTTTTCTTAAAATTTTTCCATCACAGTGGAAAGTTGTTACGCTTAGTTTGGCACTTGAGAAAGAGGTTTGTCAGCAAAAATTTCTCTCAATCCTGCTTCGGTGAGTCACAATTAGTGGTAAGGTTCTTAAAAAATACTAGTTTTCTGAAAAATCGACCATTCAAGAAAAAATAAAATTTTTGTAAATCGATATTACGCTGACAAGTTTTTTCACTGCAGTTAGGTAACTTTTAGCGCTGATCGTTAGTACACATACAACTAGACTGATGGCGGTCTAAATAATCCGGTCAGACTGTGAAAGTCGAATTGTGAAATACAATGTGATGATTTAGGTTTCAATTGATAGTGGAAAGATAACATTGAAACAATTACCATTAATTTGGATGTCATTTGGTTTTCTAATGTTTATCACTTTATTTCTGTTTCTGGACTGGAAATTTGTCGTACTGTACTAAAAATTCTCTAACCGACGTGTGCCACAGCTGAAAACAGTCTCATCAAATACAGTTTGACAAGCTGAATACAAATATATGTTCAGATCTTTTGTACGATCTATTGTTTCGGAGGAAACTACAATATTATTGTTTCACTTGTTAAGCTACGCTGAAGACTATAGTAAAGATAGTAAAGAACATAAAAATTATTATTTTCACCAAATATTCTCTGTCGAACATGTGTCTGCAAGGAAAAACAGTGTGTCATGTACAACTCGACGAGATCTATCCAAACACATCTTGAGCGCATTTACTTAAATTTTACTGAAAACCTATACAAAAAAAGCGTTTATTGACTTTCGGGCTGTTTCTATAGCAAATGTTCGACTGGCCTATGGGAAAATGCACACTTTGCAGCGGTTTTTAAAAATTCCGCAGAATAACAGCGGTTTCCTTATGAAAAACGAGACATAGGTTGCCCAACGGAAAAAAAAGCCGGAAAAACCATTCTCCGCTGGAAACATGAAAGTAAGTCAGGTCTCAGTCATTATGGCTACTTCGAGTTTGTAAGGTGCGAGAAGCGTCACTTTCTGGTGGAATGTTTGGTACATAATTCTATGCAAAGGAAATAAGTTTGAAGTCTTGTAATAACCGAAAAATAACCTTTAGACAGTATAACTTTTCAGTCATCTTTGCAAAATATTTATTTTGTTTCTATAACTCGAAGCCTATTCATAAATTCATAAATACATTCATAAATTACATTCTTACCTGTCTGATCGAATTCCAGATTTCGCTAGGGAAAAGTGGGATCGGCATATGCATGCATCTCAGTTCATAACATATATCACAACAGAGAAAGGAATAAAATGTATTTTTCTCAGCTAATTTCAATCGAGTAAATGCGCTCAAGATATGTTTGGATAGATCTCGTCGAGTTGTACATGACACACTGTTTTTCCTTGCAGACACATGTTCGACAGAGAATATTTGGTGAAAATAATAATTTTTATGTTCTTTACTATCTTTACTATAGTCTTCAGCGTAGCTTAACAAGTGAAACAATAATATTGTAGTTTCCTCCGAAACAATAGATCGTACAAAAGATCTGAACATATATTTGTATTCAGCTTGTCAAACTGTATTTGATGAGACTGTTTTCAGCCATGTCACACGTCGGGTAGAGAATCTTTAGTACAGTTTGATAGTACTAGTTTTCGAAATATTTTTCAGTTTTCAGATTTGCAGAAGCCGCTCAGGTAACATAAAGTATATCATTCGATAGAGCTCGCCGAAATCTATAAGACTATCAGTGACAGAAGAATATCACTGACACAGTCCAGTGAGAGAATATTTCCCAAGAATACTAGTTTGTCAAATATGTTCCTGTAGAAAATATTACTGTTTGTTCAGTAACTGTATCCCACGGAAGGATCTATTTATTCCTAGTAGTGCAATTATACAGAGCTCACCGAGTTCTCTGTGACACACGCAATAGCTTTTACAGGTTTATGTGAGAATGTTTCCTAAAATTATTAGAATATCAAACTAACTTATCCTACTTGTAAGAATCGTAACTAACGAAGAACATAATAGGTTGATTGGTCTAGAATGAAGATGACAGTGAAAATGGATCTGCCTTTCACTATGTTCGTAGTCATAATCACTTTGCATGGTTTTTTTGTTAAGTATGCCTTTTCTCTTTTCACGTTCGATATCACGTTTTTTTACATCTACGGTTTTTTTATTTTTTCAATAGTGAATGTAATCGCCTTCAAAGAATGCTGAATCTTTCTTTCTTTTTTGGTTTTAATGAATTCACATAGTATCAATCTAAATTTATTATTATATGTAGTTAAATAAATCAAATATTTTCTGTTCGTTCCAACATATTGAACTTTAAGTACTTTCAAATGATATCCAGGCCTAAGAAGTACTTCTTCTTCAAGCGGTTAAAGTGATAACTAGGCATGCACCTGTTGCTGTTATAACAGATACAACAGAAACAGTTATAACAGGAATATTCGTAACAGAAACAGTTGACAACAGCAACAGATTATAACAGTAGCAGTTCGTAACAGTGACAGTTACAACAGGAAGAGATATTGTTATAACAGCAACAGTTAGAACAGCTGACCTTTTGTGACAAAAGAGTGAAATCTTTTGGCTACCCTATGACTGTCTGGAAAGTGCTTAATTACTGTCTATGTATCTATTATATATATATGATGCGTCGAAAGAGCTACGTCGGAAACAAAAGAAGAAAAGAGAAATTCTCTGAGGACTGTAGCGAAAGAAACACATACACGAAATTATGAAATAATGTGCATTCCATCTCAGTCTGG
>CAJNOQ010002954.1:0-22036 GCA_905250885.1 Didymodactylos carnosus | reverse complement strand
TTGCAAATAAATTAGGTTAAGAAAATGATCCTGTTTCTTTTATAGTATTGTCGTTAGATCAACGACTTCAGAATTTAATTGTATCAGGCAAACAGTATATAAAAGTCTTTAATTTGTTTCAATCCTATCCACCACCAACTAATCCCGTGCACATTCATAATGAGCTCATATCTACACGTTTATATATTACCACATTACTCATATCATCACTCATTCTTGGCTTTTATACATCATTTATTGATCGAACACAAATAGTTACGACTAAGTCGCCAACAATCGAACAATACAATAGAATTTATGAGCAACATTATCAGACATTGACTTGTCCTTGCACGAAAGTATCTATTTCCTATGAAACATTTATTCGACTCTCTCCAACCTATCATCAAATATGCACAAGTCGATTTATAAGTGAAGAATGGTATTGGTATTTATTAGCTAATGGTGACTTTATACAACAAAACGATGATTTTCGCAAAACATCACTTGGTTCATTTCAAATGTTATCAACATTTTGTCAATCAGTATCTCAGACAGTAAATGATAGTTTAAGTGTTTTTTATTCGTCTAATTATGTTACTGGTAAATTAATATCGCAACAATTATTTGAAGTACAATCAAATTCATTTATTGATCTATTTATATTAGATGCAACGAATTCCTATAAACATGCATTACAAATCATACGTGATACAACACAAGGCAATGCTTTGTTAGCCGCTGAATCAGAGTTATTTTTTTCATATAACTATTACAGTATTATCAAATCACCTGATATCTACTATGATTCAAATAATCAATCATGTTCATGTACAAGTACAGATAAATGTATCGCAGAATCAAAAATTTATGAAATTGCAAATTGGGATGACACTGATTATGTTTACGAGTTATCAGGGAACTATTTCAATGTCACGGGTTTTTATTATGGTTGTTATATTATTGAATCATTATTACAATCAACATTAGAATGCTTTTATAATGAAACTTGTTTTACACAAATTAATTCAATGATTCTTGTGCCTCTATCCACTACAAATATGAATGTTACAGCACTCAATGTATCTGTAAAAAGTCAATATAAACCAGAAACAACTATTGAAACGATTGTTAATAATCTAATGATTGAACAATGGAATCCATCCATCTCATTCGGTTCATACTATAATGAATGTCAACCAAGCGAATGCACATACACATATACTGCAAAACTGGATATTGTTTATGTATTAACAACAATTATTGGTCTCACTGGGGGTTTAACAAAAGTTTTACCACTCATAATACCAAATTTAGTTGCAGCAATGACACTTTATGTTATACCCTACATCAGAAAATATTTTGAAAAGAAACGCCGCAATCGAGCTGCATCAGCAACAACGTCTGATAAGCCAAATAATGTAAGCCTATAAACAAATTAGTTCATACTTAACAGCCCATGAGTATTTTTTCCGTATAAAAATTCGGTGGACCGCGGTCGAGTTTTTCAAACTAGGCGTTACGAGGAACGCGCTTTCTCTATTTAACCGCGTGCTACTGCTAAAGTAAATTAAAACCGCGGTTCCACGCGCCTTTTTTCCGAATCGCGGTCACCCGTAGCGCCTAGTTTCTCGCGGTTTTAACCGTAACCGCGTTAGATAAGGTAAGATAAGATTTTTATTTACTCAAGAGAGTAGGACATCACAAAAAAGAATAAAAGACTTGTGGCATCCGTGGATACCCTGTGGTAACCTAATAGTGATTGTATTAATGTATCCGGCTGATCGCGGTTGCGTTTAAAACCCCGAGAAACTATGCGTTACGGGCGATCGCGATCCGCAAAAAGTCGCGTGGAACTGCGGTTTCGAAAACAAAAGGATTCATCACGGTTTCTTGCCAACAGCGGTGATGATTAGTCTAATTATAATTAGCCAATAACTTTATTAGCTTTTTTTCGAGCCTTTGATTGGTGTATATCGATATCCAGCAATGGAGTAAAAGTGGATAAGCCTTATCCGCTTTCTACTTCTATTCAACTAGAAGTAGTAAAAAACCCTGCAAAATTTTAAAAATATGATGTTCTTATATGTATGTTATCTCGCACGAATTTCGCTTTTCTCGAACAGCTTTCGTTTTCCCCGAACTTTCATCACTTTCAGCGTCAACAGTGCTCTGCTGAAGTACCACACCTGACAGAGTGACTCGAGTAGTACTGATACTTAAAAAAGAATTTAAGAAACTACGTTGCCACTGACACTGCTGAGCGTCAAAAATCCTCAAAAAGTAAATATCGTAGATAATTTACATTGTACACTACATGACTTATCCGTTATCGCGTTTAACCGATGAGAGATCTAGAACTGCTGCTTATCACAGTAGAAAACGCGGTTGTGAAGTTTAACTGTGCTTTTTAGGAGAACGTGTTATTCGTTCCGCAGCTGAAAACCGCGTTTTTCGACGATTCATCGCTCAACCACGGTGGTAGATGATTCATACAAAACGCGTTTTCTAGCGCGAAAACAGTGTGTTTAGATGACTCATCGATTAACCGCGGTCTCGATGAGGCAACTCGCGATATATGACTCATCGTACCTGATGAGTCATGGAAAAACGCGGCTTTCGCGCTAGAAAACGCGTTTTTAGCTGACAAATGAAAATAAATACTTTTTCCTGACAAACGAGGTTTGTGAGAATTTTTGTGCCCTGACTATCCTAGACGCCATCTACTTTCGAAATTTTCTTGTTTTTATTATGACACGTTATTCTGAATGACGTTTACAACATGTTCTGAAACTTATTTATTTATTCAGAAGTCAGCTAACTATAAATGGGTATAGCAAATGGTCCGAAATATTTTTCAAGAGTATGAGTGCATCTATAATTTCAACACTGACGGCGGTTTTAAGAATGCCTGCTAAGAACAGCATTGATAAAAGGCAAAAACAAACGCGATTTAAGATACAAAAGGTTTTGAATTGAAAAATTGTCTTTTGTACTTAAACGACGGACAACGATATATTTTTCGGTAACCGCGATGAGCGGTGACTATTCGAAAACCACACTGTTCATGGTAGAAAACACGCATTTTTGCTTAGATCACAAATTAGCGCGTTTTGCTTAAAAGTGCGATTGATCACGGTTAAAGCACAACACAAGATTTTGAATGGAGCGACCGTATTTCTTCTTACGATCGCAGTAAATTGTGTGTCTTCTTGAACCTTGATTAATCGCGACTTCGAAAAAACCTCGATTACAACGGGGGAAACCGCATTCTGCTAATGATTTGAGTACGACCGCGGTTGATTAATGCGCGCAGTTGATCTCAGCTCAATACCAAAATGGCGATTCGTACCGATGGAATGCTGATTATAAATTCAAATTGCGAGCAACTGCATTGGCTAACCGCAGTTTCGTAACAAAACGCGGTTTTGTATAAGATGACCGCGATTTAGAAGGCTTTTTAGCGAAAAATGCGTTTGGCCGCGGTTCTGAAACCGAAAAAATACACGTGGGAGCATAATGTTTTCTCAATCTTATGTTTTTTTATAGATCCTCGTAACAGTTTCAAGAAAGTAAGATAAATGCGGATTCTTACGATAAATAAGCCAATTGCGCTGATATTGTACCGTTTCAGTCGATGAGGCATAATATGAAATTTGTTCTTTTTCTTTTATTATACTATTCATGCTTATTATGCAGTGTCTGAAATGTCTTTGCTTTTTGCCGGTTAATTTCGTAGTACACAAAAGCGATACAGAGAACCTAACACATTGGAGAAGAGAAAACAAAGAGAAACACTAGTTAAATGAGTGAACAAAAAAGCACTGACGTACTTCTTTAATAGATGTGTTATAGAAAACTTCAACTAAAATACCAAAATCACTGTTAGAATAAACTGTCGCAAATGTCAGGTGAAGAGCGAATTTCCAGTCTGTATTGACACAAATGAGACTTCGTGTTTGTCTCAAAACATTTTCCTACTATGAAGGAATGGATACTATGTTGAAAGTGATTCACGTTGTATTCCTCGGATACATTTTAGCAATAAAGTAAATTTTTCTCCCCAAATACCGTTAGGATCTAAAATTCGTATCTCGTTCTCACATCGTAGGGCGATTATTAAAAGAATTGCTGTTATAACTCTGGTATTCATTGAGAAATTAAGCTGAGAACCTCAAAGTTTGTGGAGAAAAAACTGGTATGTTAGCCATCCTAGGAACTAGTCAAAATAAACTAACAAGTAAAAAATATCAGTGAGAAAACATCTCGTTGTGGAGGTGCAGAAATTTTACCTTCTGAAAGACATTTGTACAATAGCAGCGCAAAACGCTAATGTATTTTAATCACTCTGAATTTGAAATCTATGTATTTTGTAGACAGAATAGAATGAAATGTTTAGCTTGTATTGGCTTACTCATTATGTGCTGTGCAATAATTATAATTCCAACAATAATTAAATATGAACGAGGTAATAATACTAAGCGTAACCGATGTATATGAGTGATTCTGATAAAAATAGTACCGTTCGAATGAAGTAAATGATAACCGTGAACGAATTATAAGCAAAATATTCATGTTTGACCGTTATTTTGATGTTGTTTTACTGCTGATTCAAATACGTTTGGTTTTGTAAATGTTATTTTCTCTGTTATTTTATGTGAAGCAATATTTTTTTTTCTCTTTCTTATAGTATTTTCTTCGCTCTACTCAGCTACATCATTACCTTTGTTACCGATTGTTCTGTTTTTCCACAAATTTGTTCCGAATTTGTGATCCCAAAAAATCCTTTTTCCTGTCTCGTAACCACATGGTCTGTGATAGCTTTGGTAAGTTATTCAATTTGTCTTCTTTATATGCCAAAAGTTACACCGATTGTTTTTCTTCTTACGAACATTCAAAACTTTAGCTTGGAACTGACTAAGATTTCCTATTGATCTGTCTAAAACGGGGAAAAGAAATAATAACTTCTTAGATGATTCAGCTGTCTGACTAAACAGACAACAGCGAAAATCCGAGGTTTCTATCATTTTTCACTACCAAGTAATTCCCACTTTACTGAAGTTATGTGAGGTTTGACTGACAATTTGTCCCGTAACCACCTACTATGCCACGCCTCAACAGGGCTTGATAGAAAATTTCTTTTTTTACCATAAGTGTTGTCCTACTCACACGATGATTTTGTATAAATGGCAAAGATTAAGATTGCTTTATAAGGGAGAAAGGTAGAAAATACAAAGAAATGTGCCGTAACCGTTTTTTTTCTGTTTCTTCTGTAACTTTAACATACCACGCGCGAATAAAGCCAAATTTCTAGTGTAGAGGTTTCGAAACATGTTGAATTTAATGAAGTACATGAATAGCGTTTAGACCGACCAAAAGATGGTTTCCTAGAGGACGGGATTCTCTACAACCCTGTTTCTTTCTCTTTCACTGTTATCGAAAAACCCAGTGCGCTTGATCGTTTTTTAAATAAGTCGAGCACAAAAAGAGCTAGAGAGCTCGGGTCTTCACCATTGAAAAGAAAAGACTTGAATGCACTTTTCTAAACAGAAAAGATTTCAAAAAACTTTTTCGAAAGTAGGCTTTTTAAGAGATCTTTGAAAAATCAGGCCATAGCTCAAGAACTTCAAGTACTACTATCCATTTCAAAATATAGTGTGGGTGATTGCGACATGAATAACTCGAGAACGGAAGAAGCTATCGAGATCGGATCTTCTCCACCGTGTAGCCAAGATCGGACACGTAATAATATGCAGAAATCAAATTTTTTTGTGCTGATCTCTGGAGGATTTCTAAGTGGATCTCTGGAAAACCAGTTTATAGCTCCAAAGTTTTACATAGGAATCTATCAGTTCTTTTTTCATATATGGATAGTCAACGGTGTTCTCTACAAAATCAAATCCAAGTGACATCTCGAAAATTCATGGTTCGGGAGCTACGGGTACTTTCCTTGAAGCCTTAGGACTCCTCTGCCGTTAGTTTTGAGACTGTCAGAAATGAATGAAAACATAGGTTACCGACTATGCTGAATCTTGTGGTAATATTTGTTTTTCTAAACAGTTTCAAAAGCTTCAATCAAGATGTACTCTATTTTATCTGCTCCAAACGATTTTTTACTTGAGAATAGTAAAAACATTCTTGTACTTCGGAAGACTTCTAGAAAATTCTTTCAAAAACCAGAGTATTTTCTGTCGACTTTTAACGCTTCTGTTAAACTGTATAGTATTGAGCCGGTAAAATAGAGTACATCTTGATATTCTGACATAACTTGGATTGACCTTGACTGAGTTATGAATTTTTGAATTTTACTCAAAAATAGGCAGAAATGGGATATTTCACCTAATGTACGTTTTCACTAAGTTTTTGAAACTGTTTAGAAAAACAAATATTGCCACGAAACTCAGCATGGTCGATTACCCATAACGCATACGTCTTTAAGGCTACCAATGGTCACCGGGTGCCAGTGCTGGGACTCGTAGGACATCTGATACAACGCCCGAGCCGCGGAAAATCAAAGTCTCACTTTACCCCCATTTTGAAGAGGGCATCCCAGGCTATCAGTCCATGAGAAAAAAGCAATACAATCCTATTGGAAAATGTTTGCAGACGGCATAGTTTTCCAAAGATCTCTTAGAAAATCTGTTTCATAAAACTATTATGAAAACAATTTTGATTATGGAAATATGCCCCCAAGTTTCCTCTTTTCACTGGTGAAAATCGGAGCTCTCTAGCTCTTTTCTATCAAAAGATATTCAAAACAAAACCAAGGGCACGGTGTTTTGACGCCGATAATAGAAAAATGTTTTTCAAATCTGGAAAACAAAGTAGTGGTAGTTTGCTTGTTTTGTGATACTCCTAAGTACACACTATCGACAGATGATAATAAAAAACCTAGGTGTTTTTCAGTCAAATTTTTTCACAAAAACGGTACTATTTTTATCAGACTCACTCATATATATATATATCAGACCCTGATAAGGTCGATTATTATCATTATATAAGTGATTCCGATGAAAATAGTGCCTAAATAATTTGGTATTAAAAAAACTACAGCCACTCAAGTAATCGTTTTCGTATATTCTTGATATCTGCGTTTCAAAGTATAATTCCTTCGGGTATCTCTTGAATAACACTCGACTAGAAGGTGGCAGGAAGTTCGAGTTTACCCCATTGGAAAGAAAAGAGTTGAATTGCACCTTAACAGAGGAAGTTTTAAAAATCCTTTTTAATGGTAGGCTCATCAGAGAATATCTACACAAAGTACTATGAGTCTCAAAAACTTAGGTAGGAAAAGGTTCACTTTCTAATATAGGTAGATAGAGCAAAGCGTTGCTTTCAAGAAAAGAGTTAAGTAGGATCTTCATTATCAAGGTTTTGGTCGTAGTATCGAATTATCGGCTGTTTTCAGATACGCTATTTCGTATTATGAGCATGATTCTGGGCAAAAAATTAAAGAAAGATGCTTGTGAACAATGGTTGGCGGATTTTCTAATAATTCAGCCGGAAAGCTACAACCTTTTCTTTACTCCAGCATGCATGTTAGTCCAAATTGGATATCTGAAATTTTGATAACGTAATGTTGGAATTTGACGGTGTTAAGTATGTCCTATTTTTTAAGATATCAAAATTTTGACTCAGGTTCAAGTTAGTTAATTCTGTAGCTGTGTTTGTCAGAGTTTTATCACCATTTGCACACTTGTAAGCCCTTACAATGAAGATCCCACTTAATTCTCTTCTTGAAGGCTATTTATTTAAGAAATGTAGCAATCTTTTGCTACATCTCTTTTTGAAGAGCCATAGTGATTTTCCTAAGATTCTACAACTAAAACGATCTCGGAAGCTTCCTCTGCTAAGGAAAGAAATGTTATACGAAGACGTGTGCCACACCGCTTTGTAAAGGGTTATTTGCTTTACGAACTGGGATCTGATTGAATGGGTGTTTCGTAACTCACATTTTGATGCGAAAAAGGCTTTCTTGGTGTAGAAAAGCGTTGTAGTTTAAAAAGAGTTTCGAAGAAATAACAAAGGACAAAATAGTTTACGAAATTAAAGAGGCGAAGACAATTTGAAAATATGAGGAAGAAATCCTGGATGAGTAGCAATATTTTGCTTTAAGTAATAAACATAGAGCTGTGCTGTAGATCGTCGTTCTCGTGACGTTTTAAGCGAAGTTTTTGTAACCGTAACCAAAAAACGTAGATCACACACGTCTTTACGTAACATGAATAACCTATGGGTGAGAAGTTTGATCAAGCGTTTCGTGAGATTTGACATTGACTTCATTAAAATGGCACTATTTTTATCTAAAACACTCATGTATTCGTTTTACCGTAGTTGAAAGCATTATATCAACAACAAGTCAAGCAACAAGAATAACAACAGAAACAACAACCAGAATATCAGCTTTCTCATCTGGTAAGAACAAAAGTGAAACTCTTAGGATTTCAACTAATCCTTTCTTTCCCGATGGTGCCATTTTACTGATCGCTCGGAAACTTGCGAAAAATATATTCATTTTAACACAAGTAGTTTAATGGAGGCCAATACAGAAAATTTCGACTCAAGGAAGAAAATCTAGTGTACGGATGAAGATATACAGTTTTGTATACTCTTTGCAGTTAGCAGTATGAGAACATTTGAAGTGATATAATGTCGGAGTCCACAACTTGACACTCCTGAGAATGATAATTTCATAATTAGATGAGGAAAAATCTGGTTAAAATATTCTTTGCAGGAGACAACAGGGAGATATAGTCCTCGATGTCTGCTTCACCAGGAAGTCATTGAGAGATAAAAAGCTGAAGTTAACTATTTCCTTTTTACAGCCATAAAGTTCAATATGGTAGTTATTCTTCCCTAGAATCAACTGCTTATCATTTGCAGCTATACTCATTCATTTTTATGTTTTTTAATTTTTTTTATTTGGCGAAACTTGAGCTTTCGAATCAAACGAAAAAAGATCTTACTTTGGACTGTTATTTTTCTAGACTGTCTAATCGAATATCCCTGTCTTTAGTGAAATGTCACTGTAGACAAACATTTTCGACTCGAACTGAGCCTACATTGAGTCATCAGAGATACTTTTGTCCTTCTTTCACCTTTTGTTGAATATGAAAGTTAAGTATATTGGCACTTGACAGATTTGATTCGAACTTTGCATAATAGGGATCATTGAGTTGACGTTCCCAGGCGAGTTTTGATTCTGTATATTCAGGTTTAGCCGTGGGAAACAAAGGGTTAAGCCACATATTTCTCTCAAAGTAGCTTTGTATTTTTTTTGAAGAAAGGTTTCAAAAACGCACCCCCTTCCCCCACCCGCCCCAAAATTCAGGTCTCTGTTTGTGCTACGTCCATAAAATCAACGACGTTTATTTCGAAGCTTACAGGAGAGTTCTTAAAATCTATCCGTGAAGGAAAAATGCTGGTGTTTTTGGAGTTTATAGAGCTTAAGAGTTTAAGCCGCACAGGTACTTTTAGCATTTGTCTATTTGAAAATTTTGAAAATTATGTTTTAGACGCTGGGATGAAACTTTTACTATGATCACTTGAAGAATAAGGGATAAGGTTTTGAAATCACTTTTTATAAAACCGTTGTTCCATCTTACATGCTTATTCTTGAGTACCGTTTGATGTAATCTACGGCTTTTAGTATTGTAGTAGAAGACCCAGTACGGAGACTACGTTAATTGCGGATATCATTACTTACACTTTCACATATCCCATTAATTTGTCTGTTCATTCTTTGTCTGCACGACTAAAGAAACAGAATTAAAATCAATCTTTTTCTTCGTCTAGTTAAACATCGTACAACGCGAACAACAACGACAACAAATGGTAACTATGTGAGAGCTGACGCGTCTTCTAGAAAACATTCAGCATCATAAGTTGCTGTAGCTCACTCTATCGCTTCTTGGTATAAGGAGATGATAATTCTTTTGTCTGCTATCATCGGTAACTTCAAGCCAAGCATATTAATAACTTTTCTTCTGTTTAAAGTGCCAACAACAACAGTGACTACGTCTGCTCCTCTACCTCTTTGTGGATTAGCGGCTCGATGGAACCTTACAGGCATTACTGTCGCTGGTATGAGTAATGGTACGAGCGGTACACTGTTGAGTCAATTGTGGCAACCTGGGGATCTTGAGATAGATCAGCATCAAAATCTATATATTGCTGACACTTTTAACACTCGTATTGTAAAATGGTCACAAGGTGCCACACAAGGTGAACTGGTGACCGGTAGTAATTTCATTGGCAATGGCCCTTCTCTACTAAATTATCCTTATGTATTATATTATCCATCAAATTTAAGAATTGATCTCAATGATCAACTCTATGTTCTAGATAAATACGATGCACGTATATTGAGGTTTAATCTGAGCGATCTATCAACCTTACCAGCACCATTAAATGGCACAACAATTCTAAGTTTTACTGATGACCAATGTATGTCTATGTATTTAAATAAGCAAACAGGTGATATCTATGTTTGCGAGCAGTCCAATGCACGTATTGTTTTATGGAAACAAGGAAATAGTAGGGACTATGTAGTTGTTGCGGGTGGTAATGGGAATGGCGGTAATCAAAATCAATTCAATCAACCAAGTGGTGTCTATGTTGATGAGCGAACATTAACCGTTTATATAGCTGATACCTATAATAATCGGATACAAAAATGGCTCGAAAATTCCACAACAGGTATCACTGTAGCAGGTGTCGAAGATATCAGTTCGGGAACACAACAAAATCGACTTCAGCAACCCAGGAGTGGTTTGATTGTTGATCAAGAAGGAAACTTATACATAAGCGATACCAATAATCAACGTATACAACAATGGTTAGTAAACGCAGCTGAGGGAAGAACAATCGTGGGTAGTGAAGATGGTATTAGTGGTGTAGATTCCAATAAATTAAACACACCCATGGGGATTAGATTTGATTGGCAATATAATTTATATGTTGCTGATAGTGTTAATAATCGTGTTCAAAAATTTAATTTAATTGATAATGGTTGTTAAAAATACAGGATTTTATATTATGTCTAGCAGGTGTTTAAAAGTTACATACTGTACGAATACGAGAAATATAGTGAAAAATTAATTTAAGATAATCTTGTTTTGAAAAAGTTTTTAATTTTGAGCTGAACATATTCTAACGTAGAAAAAAGTCTGGACTACAAAAATGAGATCACTCTCAGCATTCCATGACGTTAAATCAAGAAGTTATGAATTTTTTTAACTTTTTCCTTCAAAGCTTGAAAAAACTCAAGTGTTTAGTTTCATAAATTTTTCTTTCCATTCCTGTACGTGCAAATATCTTTCTTATACATCGCCTAACAGTAGAAAGTCTTCTCTTCAAGATACGTTGTCTTCCAGAATTTTTCTATGAGTTTTCACGAAGATATAAGCATCACCGGAACTGCTCTAGGAAAAAGTGTCCTTCGTACATAATGTATTTTTCGCAGTATGCGTTTTTTCAATAACTTCTTCCTGTGACATTACACTCCCTCTAAAACATGGTCCGATTGAGCTGAAATTTTTGCCGCAGATACTTTAGATCCTATCTCAGGTTGCAGACTTCTTCTACGCGTTTTCGATTTCAACTTTCGGCCTGAGAAGACTTTAAAATAAAAAAACGATTTTTTATATGGTAGTTCAGTACTTTTTGAGTATTTGAGTATATCTCTAGAAGCAAAGTAAATTTTTCGAAAAGAAAAATTTTCAACGTGAAATAGGGTCTACGGGTATCTGTAGTAACACTTTCAGCTGGATCAGACCATTTTTTTCGAAGGGTCGTAATGTGACTGGATGAAAACTAGCCAGAAAATTCATAGAAGAACATGTTAAAAAATTCTGGGTAAAAAATACATGCATTTTCTTTTTCGATGTTCCATCTCAGGTAGACATCGACTTCCTGGGTTTCCAAGGGATTCAAGAAAGAAGGGCAGTACCCTTAAGACAAAATTCCTTTCGATTCTCTTTCATTCTAGGAGGGGTGTCAGAATATCAGTACGCAGTGTATTCTCAAAACGCGACTATTTTTTTCAAACTTGCTGGGCTTGGTGTATTCTCACTGAGAATACACCAAGCCCAGCAAGTATATTCTCACTGATCGTACACGCGAATCTACCAGAATACGCAAATATATAAATTTCTATAAAATGTGCTGGGCTTAGTGTATTCTCATTGACAATACACGGCAATACACAAAGGTTGCATAGTGACTCATTCTCATGGTGTACCTTCCCCCACCCCGACCGCGACACTGTATTATATATTGTCAATGAGAATACACCAAACCCAGCAAACCCACGAAATAGTGTGTTTTTGAGAATACACTGCATACTGATATTCTGACATCTCTACATTCTAGTATTGAATCGTGGCCTTTATTTTATATGCTCCTGACGGTTACGCCGTGACTGCTGCTTGGCCAGGAAATTATAGTCATGCACACCACCACTAGTAGTTAGTTTACTGTCACTTAATTAAAACTTACATTCATTTAGCTCATAAACATTTTGTAGTTGCTTGTATTTTAAGGCGCTCCAAATTCAACTCCAAATACTGAAAAGATCATTTTACTGTGTTTCGTTAAGCGTTTTTTAAAGAGCATTCTGCAAAAAGTTTGCAGTTGCGTTTCTAGTCCCCATTATAAAAGTGTACGCTAGTACGTTGATAAACTGATTATAATATATTGTTTCACGTCTTAAATAACCGTCATGATTGCGAATATATCATAAATGCAATCAACGCGCTACCTTCTTGAACCGTTTCTCTTATGGTTCTTCCTCTATTTTGCAACAGAAGGAAGATACGCTTGATATATAAAGCGCCCTAAATTCAAAGATCGAGCACTATTTTATTTCTTACTTAAATATACATCATTCGGCGGTGTGCAGCAAGATTTGGTTTTTTTTTCAAACAATATAGCCTGATAGAGCAAAGAATTCTGTATATCGTCCGGCTGTAGTTAACGCTCTTTCGTGGAACTGCTGTCGATTTATGAATGGCTAGAAAGGACATGAAAATTCTCAAAATATACCGGTCAAAAGGCGTTATAGACGGCCGCGATATATATTATTTTGCTCAGAAGTCTTTGGTCTATCAGGCTATATTGTTTGAAAAATTTTCTGAGCAAAAACGATTGACTTGGTTTTCTGGCGGTCAGGTTTTCCAGAAACCCTATTTTCAAGTTTTCTCATAAGAAAGCATCTTCAGGACTCCAAATCATGCAGCCTAACATGTCGTACTAATGATCTGACGGGCGCACTGACAGTCAGACATTGCGTTTCGCATTCCGTAGACTGCGAATCACGGTATCTTACCAGCAGAAATACCGCTGTTCTTTTATTTTTGTCCAATGTCGAATGCCCGAGCTTTCTAAAGCGCAAAACGATTTTTGATCTGTTTGGTCGGTTTACGCTTGTATAATGACGAAGAACTCGGACTATGCTCGAAGTGGTTTCAGAGCTCTTGTGAGAAAATTGATGCATCAAATGACCTTGCATCAACTTATTGGTTGTGTCTTTCGAAGACACTGAAAGACTTAAAGTTTAAAACGCAAATTTGTGTACGTTGTATATGAAATACATGAAGAGAGTGTACCAAAAGTTTAATGTGTATTTGTGTGCGTGGGTATTTTTCTCATTCATCATTTTGTTTCGTCACTAGCAAAGTATAAAACAATGATCAATTAAGGGAAAATTATAGAGTCACTTCTGACTTTACGAAATGTTTTTGCAGGTAACATCTAAGGACACGTTTGGACATGTTCTGAGGAGGAAAACAGTGGTGAGAAAAACATTTAAAAATATAATTTGACAATTAAAAAATAAAAATCGGCCCAAAAATACGACTACATGAGACGAAATACGATGAAATATGATAGCTTACGATGAAAAACAACGTTGTATACCATGTCGTAATCCATCGTATACTGTCGTTTCCCTTCTGACGAAATCGCAATACTGCACTTAAGAATACGACACGTCTATTTTAAATTACTATACTGTTAGCTGTCATATCCAACATCGTATACGACAGTTTATGATAGTATATGACAATCGTAATCATGGATCTGGAACACTGATAATCATTTCATGTTTAGAATTTTCGAGCTAGTAATAGTCCATCAATGCTGGTCAGATTTTAGCATTTTAGAATATAGCATTTTTCCGTTTGAAAAAAATATTGCTTTGTTCAAAAGCTCGGCTGTATGGTATAGCGATTTCCCTTATTTTTAATCAATTTTTTACCATTTACTCACATATATTTCAGACACTATAACTTTTGAATGGAACAATATTCTTTCAAAACGGAAAAACACCATTTGAAATATCATGTCCCACATCACAGAAAAATGGATGATGGATACAAACTCTGAGACGTGCTCTGAACAAGATTGGTTGTGGCTTACGTACAATGATGCATATATCCAGCAAGCAAATTTTTGATTTTTCATAATAAAAAGCACATTTTTAAGAATTTTGTGGGCACATCTAGGCGGGGTACTTTACCATTTCTTTCCAGAGTAACGGTAAAGCAATATCCTCTATTTTCAAAAATAAAGACTAAAGATATAATGCATATTTCATTCCTAAGAAAAGGAAAGTAAATCTTTTCTTTCTTAAGAAAAGAAAGTGATGTCTTTTCTTGCTTTTGAGAAAGAAAATGATTTATCTTTCTCAGCAATAGAAAGAACAAGAAGCAGCCAAAATGTTTCTATCGCTCGTTTGCTTTCAATAATCTAGCTGCTCGAAGTTACTGAACATCGCAAAACTGATCTGATTTAGGCTCAGTGATGGACTTCTTTTACTTTTTGACGCTTTAGTGATGCACAAGGGAAGTTCATTGAAAATTTCTGTCGTCCATCCTTTATTAACATATTTTCTACTATACAGCAATAAATAAATTTTTATTTCTAAAATCTAAAATTGTGTTTTTTCTAACTTATTTTCATAAAACACCAAAAACGAAAGAACCTTTTAAAACGCTAAGAAATATTTATTTTTTAGACACATATTCGATTCCCCACAAGTCTATTTCGAAAATTAAATTTTTTGCAAAAATTGAGGTGATCCATTTGAGGTACCGCTGAATCGATCATAGAGCAAAACTATGGGTTTAGCGTTGATAATCCTGTGCAAAATATACGCCAAACCTTGATATGAAGCCACTAAATGAAAAGATATCACACATCAACTTTCTCTTCTTGCAAAAGAAACGATATCACTTTCCTTTTTTGGAAAACAAAAGTTATATCTTTCGTTGTTGTGTTTATAGCTGCACAAAATTTTCCTTTTCATTCTCGATAAATCATTGTCTCCATTGCAATAAGGCCAACGAAGCTGTCAACAACAAGATACACCAACTTATTCTCGCTTTCCATCAAAAAGATGTTCGAGTTTCAAATGTGCGGTATTTTATCACTCGCCTCTTGCGGCTGGTTAGTAAAGGATCCCAGCATGTACAATGTGTTTCACATCACAGAGGAGGGTGTACCTTTGAAAGACGAATTTTAAATAAGAGTAATTCAGTATTTAGGAGTTGCAGCAAGTCCAGAGTTGAGAGTTTCTGTTGAAGATTATTTTGTTACGATTGATACAACATACAATGTAACACATAATCAACACTTTCAATATCATCGCAAGTACAAAGATTAGTGAAGCTGAGTTTTTTAGTATACAAGTTTACATATAGTGGTGAATCTGTTGAAAACATCCAAGAATGCTAATTTATTCTCATTCACAAAATACACATGCACAAATGAAATTGATTATGAACAAAAGTTTGATAAAAACTAACGTAGACTATCATTTTGTGTCATTGTTTGAACACTTTTAATTTCGTATGTTGCAACCATAGTCTAAAACGAAACGAAAACACAGGAATGATCAGTAAAATCTAAAGAGCTAAAATATATGGCAAGAATGGCCTCGTGAGAAGGACACAATTAAAGCTTCAATGTGCAGAAATCGGATTGTCCATATGAAAAAAATGGTTATCGTAAAGTTTTAGTTAATTCCTGAAGATGTTAATTTAGGAACACTTGCAGGTGGCGCTGCCATAACGGCTTGACTTGTAATGACTTCTATCATAAATTGTATCAGAGGTTAACCATTATTTTGTGAACAATCCAATTTCTACACTTTGAAGCTTTAATTCTGCTCTTCTCATGAAGCCATTAAACAAACCAGTGGAAGTTCATCACTCCAAAGGCATAAATATTCATTGACTTGAGTATAAAATAGTTCTTCAAAAGTTTCACATGGTTTTTAATCTAATACATTTCCTGTGAAACGTTTTAAACAGATATCGCGAGGATAAAATATTATTAATCAATCAATGCTAGCGCGATCTAGTTAGATTGAGCTATTCTTCTAGGTAAACTTGAGATGCTCTCGCCAAGATTTTTCGCATTACGACAACGCAAAGTCCAACAGAAGAACATCTGTTTTAAAACATCAGCTATTTCATTGCTACAGAAAATCTTTGTACTTTTTGTCCAATTTCTATTTGCACTGAACATTGATATTACGAAGACAAACAAAAAATAAATCACAACTCTGTTAATGCACGATGATTATTCGAATTACTGAAAAATTTCAAATACTACTGCCGGTGTAATGTCGATATCAGAGACAATCTTTTTTTCCTCTTCGACGAGAACTCTCTCCTAGTTTCCTCATCCTTAGCAAACAAATCTCAAGTGAAAAAACATAATTATACGATACGATAAACACATGATATATTACAAAATAAATTTGCGTTGAACACATAGATAGACCTAAAACTCGTTTACCATTTATTTTTTTTCTCATCGTCTATTTTTTCTTCATTGACCAAAATGAATAAGGCAAATATAACACCTGGAAACCAACATAAAATTGTTAATAAAACACTAATAATCAATTCAAATGAACATTTATTACCACGAGCATAGTAAATACATAACGGTGGAGAGAAAATAGCCAAACCAAATAATATCCAACTAAAGTAATGATAAAGAACAAAAAATAGAAGTGTCCTTAACATATGGTGTAAATGTCAAGCCGTATTTCTCAGTGATGAGGAGCATCAGATCACTATCAAATCTTTTTTGTTTGAAAGAGCAAAGTCTAGAGAACAAATTTCTGTAGCAAATAATTTTTTTGTTTATCCACTTTGAACTGTACAACAACATTCTTTCGATTGATCTCAAAAAGCTGTTGCAATGTACTTTGTGTTTTTATGCGCTTCACTTCAGCCTGAGAAGAAAAGCTTTGAAAACTAAATATATGAGAATGTAGTTCGTGCAAAACTCTATCGATCCCTCTACTTCCTAAAAGTTCCTTAATAATTTCTTAATAGTAAAACTACTCAGTTTCGATAGAAAAGCACTACTTTGCATGAAAAGATGACACATTCAGAAAATTTCTTTATTTATGACTAAAAATATATTATCAAAGATTTTAAATAATGTGAATTTGCCGAGAATTGAATGCTGTTTTAGAAAACGCTTTTTAGCAAAAGGAGAAAGTTGGTTCAGTATCTACTAATTATTAATTAAATCTAATTAACTGTGGATCTGAAACTAATGAAAAATTTGCGAATTTTGAGTTGAAAGTGAATCGAAAGATAATGTATCATTCTCCATTTGAAAGAGCGATAAAAACACTTTTAGTTTCTACAATTACATAATTTCATACATATTCTGTTACAGGAAAAAAACTATGCGTGATGAGAGAAACATGTTTGAAGAGAGCGAAAGTTCGTTTTCTGGTGTCATTTGCTATTTAGATTTTTTCTCAGTCAAAGTTAATCAGGAAAAAATTTGTTCTCTATGTTTTACGAAGTTCAGACTTTGCTCTTTCTAACAGAAAAATAATTAACTCTCCACCACATCGGGAACATAGAGAAATAATGTTCAGCATTTACACTATTACTTTTGCACCATATGTTATTTTCATCTGCTTACAATATTCTCATTTTTGCATGTTGTTCATTCAATAGTTGTGCTATGTATTGATTAAAAAACAAATCAAGATCACCGTGAAAGGGAAGACCACATGCTGTAGTTTAAATCATTACCTATATGTGGAACAGAAGCTATTCTACGTAATTGATAATCATCAACTGCGCAACGAAAAAAAAAACACAATTATTAGAGATAGATTAAAATAAATTTAAAAAAAAAAGAAACGAATTGACAGATGTAAAAATGATCACCTACTACAGCTCCTAAATAATATTAATAAAACAGATTTCATTCTGTATTCAAATCTAGCTAAGGAAATACAGATGCCACGTTTACATTCTAATCCAACTACCCAGACAGAAGAATTGTACTAAGATCGTACACGATTGTGTAAGACTGTACGAGAAGTAAGAAGTGATATGATCGTACCATAGGATCGTATGATAAAATCTTTTGGTAAAAATCATACATGATTGTGTCGTACGATTTCATATGATTTAAGTAGAAATCGTACTCTTTAGATCATTTTTTTGCTTTTGCTGAGATTTATAGTTGAAATGTTAAAAAAAAAAAGCGTAATTTCTAATTCAGATGACTTGTTCAGTGTTGGAAATATTTTGCTGCAGAAAATTCACTGTAATTCTATTGCACGTTCACGTTTCACTTTCATAGCAGCACCATCTGCTACCCTCGCGATGTTGTGCGATACTCAACCCATTTATTTATTGTTGATTTTTCTTTAAATTGAATTCTGGTTATTTGATAACATAATTTTGTATGACATTCAGTATTTAGAAGAAAGTAGTGCTGATTCACAAGATTAGAGCTAGAAGGAAGCGCTTCCCTTTACTGTCAGTACAGTTTTAACTTTAGTGTTATGTTCATGAAAATTTAGTTAGTTTGATGATAAGATTTGTACTTTCGAAAGTTGGGTTGGGGTGGGTCAGAACTGCACGGATCATAGCAGTGTATAAGAGAGAAAATCATGTGCAGAGGAATTCTTCAAAAAATTTGTCTTACGGCACATTTTTTCACAGTTATTCTTGAAAGAACAGCTTCTCTTAAAACCTTCCGATAATGGAAGATCATCCTCTATTAGAAGACCACTGCCGATTATATGACATGAAAGCCAAATAGTAGACCTAACACCTTCCCAGAATAAAAGAACACTGGTCGTCTATTATGCCTGCTAAAAATATCCGCTGGACTAGTAGTAGTTAACAAAATTTGTCTTCAGTAGAATACCACCCTTTAGAATTCGCCTTGCTAAACAAAATAGAAGAACACGTGGTCTTCTGTTATAGTAGGGAGGAAGGAGTTACTCTTTTTATCGGCTCGCTATAATTTTTGTTTACGAAATAAGCACATTTTTTTATCTCAATTCACATTTTTTTTGTAATACTCTGTTTGTTGATTTTCCTTTTAAAGAAATTTATGTTAGTTTTAACTAAGTTTTAAATTCTTTTTTCCGATTTTGATGTGATTTATTCAATGAACTGAAATATTTTTACAGTTTCTCTTACCAGTGACTCTTTTTGTAAGCCTTATCTCCCATACATGATTACAAGACATGAAAAAGAAAGCAATTCAGAAGATTCATATGCGGCAACAACGTAAGGAAAAGCAAAAGCAGACTAGCGAAAGAAACCAGCAAAAAACAGTCGGAATCATGTGTCATTCATACGTCAGATCGTGTATGATGGTACAAAATCAGATTTTATGTAATCTTACTATTTCGGACGTATGATCTCATAGGATCAGATCAGATCAGATCGTGCAATATTGTGCGTACGATTGTTGTACGAAACGTATAGTCTGAATCCTGTGATTTTCAGAAACCACGATTCGGACATCGATCGTATCATTTCCTATGTATGAATTTGTACGATTATTCTAGATCATACCGATTCGTGTAGGATCATACAATACAATCGTATCTGATTATATCCGATCTTGTACGATTCTTCGATATGGATGGAATTTTTCCTCAAAAAAGCTTTATTAAAAATATTAAGAGTTTATCCTTACCATCGTCTGATACAATATCATTTGTTATCGAAGAAGGTAAATTGGGTACTGAGTCATTTTCAGCTAAACTATTTCCAGTATCTGATTCTACATCTGAGGATGGTGTATGTATAGTACCATATTGTTCAGACATGTTTCTATGCGTTCATGATGCAAAAAAATGTTTCATACAACAAATATATACATGAGACAGGCAAAGAAGCAGAAAGAAATGCACAAAAAGAGAGAGAAAAAATAATAAGAACAATATATAGCATATGTAATGTAAATAAACCTCCGAAGAAGGTCAAAGAAAGAAAAAGAAACGAGTATAAATTTAAGTTAAAGTAAAGTAAAGTAAAGTAGAGAGCAAGATGCAGAATAACGAAAATAATTTCAATTGTCGAACATGTAATATCGAAAAAGTATTCAATTGTAGATTTAACTGCGAGTGTGTACACATCCATCCCAAGAGGAACATCGAGAGTGAGAACGGCTAAACTAAGCAGATTACTGTTTAACATTCCAAAGATCTGAGAGGGCCACACGTTCCAGACGATTGTAATATCGCTCCATAAATTTTACTCCTAATACATAATGGAACAATTACAGGGTTTAACTGATGTCTACTTGCTGGTTGAAAAGAATTGTCTGTTACGAAATACCTATGTTATTTTACAGAATTACGAATACAATATATACGTTTATATATAGAAGAATATAATTAGGAACGGAGACTACAGAGCTTCTTTGAAAATTGTACTTTCAGTTTTATTGTATACTTCATTTTCTATGAGTGCTTGGATGTTATCGATCGATCGCACTCTCGAAAAGCTACGTAAAGATGACCGTGACTGAATACTAGATTGGGGAGTGTATGAGTGTGGTACCCTCTATAAAAATATGGTTCACACATACTCACATAGCGCGTTATTATAAATATTATTATTATAATTATAATAAAAGATGATGTCAAGGAGTCCCTAGTCCACTTTCCCTAGAAAAATCCCCGAGGAGTCCAGGGACTCCTTAAGGATTTTCAGTTTTTCGATTGAGTTCTTTGGGACTCCTCAGGGATTCTTCTAGGGAAAGTGGACTAGGGATAGTAGGGTAATAGTAAGACATGAAGACGCCCACAGACACTTACAGACAACCAAAAATAACTACACAGACATCCACTTCTGAGTCGCTCCCATGTCCATAGAAGTGGATGTCTGTGTAGTTATTTTTGGTTGTCTGTGGGTGTCTCTATGCTGTCTGTGTAGCTGTCAGTGGCTATCTGTAGATGTCTGTGTACTGTAAGTGTCTGTTGGCCTTATAATCCATACGAATTTCTGATTTTTTGATACTAATCTAATGTTTTATCAATCCACAAAATACTTAACATCTGAACATCAATTGCAGCAGTAACAACGTTTAAAATAGTCTTAAAATAATATTATACATGCATACACTCTAAAAAAAAGCGTTTTCTCGGGATGGATGTGGTTCGGAAACTCTTTCGAAAACTCTTTTTGGTTTTGGAACTGTAATACGAAACCCTTGGAGGTTTTGCAGGTGACTTTGGAAACCGAAAGGATATTTGAGAATACGGTACAGGGTATTCGAACTGTCGGAAACCTAACAGATATTTGGCGAAAATGTTCGAAAACGGAAAAGGTATCCTCCGAAACCGAAAGAGTATTATCCGAAACCCTTTTGAAACCTAAACTTTCTTTAGAAACTTGCTGGGTATCCGAATATATCCTTTTCAGTATGCGAGAATACCCTCTTTGGTACGTGAAAAGTTTTCTCGAAAACACTTCGGTTTTGGAACCCTGTTCGTTTCCGAGAATACCCTCTTCGGTATCAGGAAATGTTTCTAGAAAACACTTCGGTTTTGGAATCCTTGCGTTTCCGACAGAACCCTTTGTTTTAAGTTCTTTTATCTATGGTGCAAAGTTCAGTCGCATCACAAAAGCTGATCGTCAGAGCATCGACAATTTGTCCCTTGCAAAAACTTGAGTAGGAAATGAAGCAACGCTTATTAAGACATGAAATACCTCAGTATATCTCCGGTTTTATCGCTAATGGGAAGCCTCACCTGGAGCGA
>CAJNOQ010002953.1:0-22040 GCA_905250885.1 Didymodactylos carnosus | reverse complement strand
GTGGAAATTTTGAATTATGGGGACCTTATATTCCTGTGATAATGAAAAATTATAGATATTTCAAATGAAAAATTTGCAATTAACAACGGATTTGCGAATGAATTCTCAGTTATAGGACACAGAAAACTTCCAAGTTTTCTGTTGATAAACTAGCTTATTTGAATTTCTTTTCTGAGCAACTCAACCGTAACTTTCTTCATTCAGATTAAAATCGAATTACAAGCATCTAATGTATTCGTATTTTGTATGTTAGGGCATATATGTTATTGTCTTGACTCATCATCGTTGATTTTAAAAATTAATGAATCACTATTATTTACTTCCTTAAAATCTATGCTTTTTAACCTGATTTTTTATACTTTCTGTCACGTAAATCATAAATAGTAGCAAACAGAAATTAATTATTGATAACCATGTGCACACGTGCTGATCGCTCTAGAGGTCAAGGTTTTTTATTGGGTGTGATAATGTAGAAACGTTTCTGTGCTATTCTCGATTAGTTTTCTTCATAATATTGCGTACAAACAATGGGCTATGTAAAAGATAGAATAAATACTAATAAAGAATACTTTTAGTCTGAAGTTTCTTAACCTTTCATGATGTATGACTATATAATTTTAAAAAGAGCATTCCTGAAAATTATACTTTTTTTCCAAGACGAAAAGACCTTGTTTTTTTTCAACAGATAATTTCTTTTATAACCAGACACTTTTTTTATTTTTCTCTGACATTATATGAACGAACACTTGTTTGCCAATAGTGTAGTTTTCTACAAAGTAATAGACATCAAAACAAGAAAGTTGACATGGGAAAATATTTTTCTCATTATTAATGTTTTTTTTCATTTGAAATATCTATAATTTTTCATTATCACAGGAATATAAGGTCCCCATAATTCAAAATTTCCACACCAATTTATTTTTCATTTATTAACGAGCACTTTAGGTGCTATCAATAATACTCTTTCGGTAGGGTTGTTTTGTTTTAAAGAAACTAAGTTTCAAATAATAATGCGTTAAAGATGATATTTTAATTTATGACTGTTGTAGTGAATGAGTGTTTTATTTACAAATGATTTCCTTCATTTATATGGAGAAAAAACTATAAATTGAAAAAAAACGCAAAAAGGAAGTAGAAAATAACACGAACAAAGTGTTAGTTGTCATCATCGACAATGAAATAAATAAAAATCTTATAGTAAAACTTAACCTGCCACACACCCTTTTTTATTTTTTTATTGAAATAAAGAAAGTAATAATAATAAACAATTAAAAATAGTAGTAAGAAAAAATAGATAAAAATATTAATGATAAACAGCATCATTTTCAGAAGAGATTAGACTTCGGTAATAGTAGACCTTTTATTATCAATAGAAATATTAATTTGCATTCACAAATTTTTATGACTAAGGTAATAAAAACATGATTAATGTCTTTACGACATCTGAGAATGTATGCGCAGTGTGAATAATTTTGATGAATTTGAATCACTGCATAGCTATACGAGCGATTTACAACTCCATTGTACCGTTTCAATCCGATGTTTTGTTCCTCTAACTTGTCCTCATTACCATAGAAAAAAATCATGACTTGATATCCATGGAACCCTAAGATACTGAACGCGCAAAGTCTAGGGAGCCGTTTTTTAGCGTCACCTGCCGAGGAAAAACGGTTCTTTCCTAGCTTAGTCTCATATTTGAAGTGGAGCGAAATCAGCTAGTTTAGAGCCTTTACTTTCTGCTTTCAAAATATGTGACTAGTTAGTATCTTCGTCACACTTTTCTCCGTCATTTTTTGTGAAAATCCCCTTTATAATCACTATTCGATTTTCTGTCACGCGAGATTAAAAACGCTGCCCACACTGAACGGATTATCTAAAAACGTTGAGAGAGGTCTTAGATGAAACCCAACAGACAACAAAATGATAAAAAAGAAAAACATATGAATTATGTCTTAGCAGGAAAAATCTGAGACGAAACTTAAAACTACGATTTTCACACTCAATGTCAGGCGAGATTTTTGATTTTTATTTATCTGTAACTCTCTCATTTTTTGGACATTTGAGACAAAGCTTTGCTTCTTTTTATCTGCTCATTGTGGGTAACTGCTGGCGTAAAGCGTAGCGTCTTGAGAACTTCCCTAGTGAAATCCCTATGAGTTTCCTGACAGGATCCGAGACATATCCTACTAGGATTTTGCTTTAATTTCTTAGGATTCTAACAAAATCCTATAGAATCCTAATGAAATCAGGTATATCCGAAAGTCATATCGACCTCACTATGCGATCGAGTCGAGTTTGTGTCTGTTCGGGCAAAAAATTCATTAAGTAGGGCGAATGATAAAAAACTCAGGGTTTTTAGATCTGATTGCATATTAAAAGCGATGGGTAGAAAACTGCTTTCATCTTGTAATCTTATATAGCACAAGAAAACGTACGATTCAGTTTCTGTATATTCGACAATTTGTTTCGCCCATTTTTTCATCTAAACGGTACAATGGAATTGCAAAACGCTTATATGTATGAAAAATTTTGAAATGAAGTCAAGATCTGAGCAATAGGAGTTTATTTAAGGATGTCCATCCCCTCTTTTTGGGCTTTCCGTAGAAATGCTGTGAAATAAAAACTAAAAGCCGCCGGGCTTCGTATTTTCGGAACTGATTGGAAACTCAATAGAGCATTTTTTCAACTATTGCCGTTCACCAGTTTATCAGAAAATTTGGTTTTTCATTCGGTCACATTATGACCCCCCTTAAATTTCATCCGATCGAATTCCAAATTTTACCTGAGGTACTCAAGGTCATTCCGCAGAGATAATTTCTGGGAAATTTTTTTGAGACCTTTCCTGGTCGAGTTATAAGAAAAATACTGAAAAACGTCTCAAAAACCAAGTTTTTTTTTTTCATTTTTTTTCATTTTGCAGCCCACACTTTCCTCTACATTAGGCTATGCTCACCTTAAAATTCGAAATTTTAAAAAAAGAGGGTTGAATTTTAATAGAGGTTATTGCATTTGTGCGAAAATAAGTAGCACTTTTTTTATCAATGTTTACGTCTTATTGTTATACCTAATACAGCGCAATATTATGGATTACATTTCAAGTACATAAAGATTGTTCAATCATTCATTTGATCTGTATTTATAATATTCATAATAGCTGGATGAACTTGAACTTTGAACGAACGATTATAACAAAAAAGAAGAAAGAATAGAATAATGTAGTCTTTATGTTCAATATGTTTCGGTATTTACTACTCATTGCAAATTACAAAAAAAAACAAGGAAACAGAGAATAAGTCAAACGAAGCAAAAGTAAGAGATAGAGGAAGGAGAAAAAAACTGTAGTACGATGTGTGGGGGGATGGAGAAAAAGAATTTTGAGCTAGAAAAAAGAAAAAAGGTGTATCGATAATAAACATGATCCTGACACCTTTCTATTTTTTTTATACATAAAACAGAATGATATTACAGTTGTCTACTACTACAATTATTAAAATCATATCACATATTTTCACTCGTTTTTTTTTTTCCTCGAAATTAAAATAAAAAAGTCATCTGCCTCTTCTACTGCTGTGCTTAAGTCAATCAGTTACTGTTGTTTTTGATTCAAGAGTGATGACACAATGAAGAAAAAAATATGTAAAAATACAGAACGGTTATTCTTTTTCGTCTACTGGAGATGAATAAAGAAAAAAAAAGAAAAATTTTTCACTTTTTTTTTTCTGTTCATCATTATCATTTATGTTTGATTCATACATTTTCATGCATTAATCATCTTTATCTTTTATACATTTTCGTGAATATACATATATACGTGTAGTATGTATGTATAGTCTACGTTCGAAATAGAAGTAATCGACTCATTCAGTTATTAATAATTATATACGATGTTGATTAAACTCTAATTTCCGCAATATATTGTGTTCATTCCTCTTACATCTCTTATTTTGGATAATGGGCTATGATTTTATATCTTCTTTACACGTGTTGCTCTATATTATTCATTCTATTGTCATTAATTATCATTGGCTCTCTATGGATATTTCACCTCTGTGGTATCGGTTACGGGTAAGAGACATATTGAATAAAATCTAAAAAATTTTCATAATAACATCACGTTGATTACACGCTAATTTAAAATAATTTATTCTATATAAATGCATCGCATCATAGAATATTTCAAACATTTTTATTGCATTAGCGGTGTAAATTAGCATATGTCTATCGTCCTCTTATGAATCTATGCTAGAGAAGCAGTGCGATTTAGAACTCCTTCAATAGAATTCTATTTAATTTAGTGTAAAACTTGGCGGTTTTATTCATAATTTAGTATTCGTTATGTCCAGTTCAGAAAATTTAGTATTTTTCAATTAATCTAATAGGTAAACATGGAGGTCGTTTGAGCGTACCCGATTACCTCTTATTTTCTGTATGTTTATCTATCGTATCTAATTTTTTTTTGTTAGCTACTTTTCTACGTCTCTTGCCTAGTATTAGAATAATCCATTATTATTCAGATGAGTCAGTCTTTCGTTAACGATACTCTTCTACTTTTTTGCATTATTATCAGTGAAGCGTGAATAAAAAATCATACTATTACATATTTAATATGATTGGTTGGTTATTTGGCTATGTTGAATGAACTATTTTGTAAAGAAAACTAAATACGGAAGTCATATATGAATGAAACTGATTTCGTCTTGATAACAATAACATCATAGAAGATAAATTCAATTCAATCTGTATTGAACATCTAAGCCAGACTTTTATTCAGATAGCGTTTATCTATTTATATATTCTAGTCATTAAACAATTGCTATATAGACACTTTCCATACTAATTATCATAATTTCCGGTTTTGCTGGTTTTTTGTTCTGACGTACAGAAGACATTAATTTTTGTTTTCATACAAGGACACAACATTTTAAGTTCAATAAATTTGATAAGTGTTTGATTTGTGAAAATAATAAAAGTCAAGACGTTCAAAACCCTTGAAAAAATAACGCGAAAATCTATTCAAATAAAGATTAGTGCATAGGAGTGCATGTTGACCTATAATAACAGTCATAATAAGGTAAAAATTACGCAAAATGAATTATTAAACTTACATAGTTTCATAATGGAAATACTTATTCGATATTTTTTCTGATGAAAAAAAACACAGTATTACATAATTTAATTCTTAGCATACTAAGGATTTACGCTGTAATCAAAGCAGGGATAAAGCACTTTTCTTCCGTTCCGAAAAAAACTGTTCATAGAAAAATAGCATTTATTACTGACACGCTATATTTCAATTTTTTCTTTTAAAGACTACACTAGTCGACGATCAGCTCGGTCTAAAAAGTTGAACCAGCTATGCAATTTTATTAGGGCTGGATTTGAATATGCATTAGCTCCGAAAAAACTCTGTAATTTCAGAAATTGTCCTTTTTTAGAAAATTCAATTCTGATTCCGTTATCAGATTCATAGCTGAATGAGCTGATCAGAATTATCATCTCTGAATCAGAAGATACATTTTAGTTGAAGTCTGATTCAGCCCTGATAAAACATGCATTTCTTGAAAGGGATCAGTAAAATTGTTGAGACAGTAATATGCACCAAATCACTGCAATTTTTTGTATTTTCTTTGATATTTTAGTTAACTATTATAGCGGAAAGAGGAGTCCTCATACACTAAGCTACGAAGCTGACAATAGAAATATGCAGAGCGCCCTTATCCTACCCTCAAGCAGGGTGTGAGGCATAACTGCGACGCACGATACAAATTTTAGTGACTTTTCAACTTTTAAACAATCTTCTTCGGACTAATCTGAAGATTGGATGAAAAGGAAGATATAGATAGATATAACGGATTCAGCACTAGACTGCTTGCTCATGTGGTATGAAACGGCAAAAAGTCTTGGTGCATAAGAAAAACGAGTTCTTTCAGGTGATGGTAATTTTAATAAAAGCAGCAAAACACTAGCCAGATAATACGGTGTGACTGTGCTCAATTTCTTAGTACAAACAACTATTACTTTATTTCTTTAAATAACAAAACAATTTGTTAATACCAGATACACATAGTTTTGCAGAGTGACACTCTTTTTAAGCGTCGGCCAGGGTCTTCAAGCATTATTTGAGTTCCGCAAAACAAAAAAAGCAAATGATCCAATCTTTACTGACCACTCGTTAGGTTCCAATTAGCATTTGATGCGCTATTTATTAGTTTTCTGAAATGACTATTAGTACGTAACTACGTACAAACAGATGCAAAGCCATATATTCATTCTAATTCTTTCATACTATCACGTATTTAACTATTATTTTTGTTTTTGCAACATTCTAGCTTGTATAAATTTCATCGCAAACCATCATCACCATCAAAAGAGTTACCTGGTGTATCCATTATCAAACCATTGACTGGTGTTGATTGTAATTTAGCAGAAAATTTAAAAACATTTTTTGAACTTGATTATCCAACATACGAACTTTTGTTTTGTGTACAAGAGCCAAATTCAGAGGCCATTGATATAGTCAAGAGATTACAACAACAATATCCACGTATTGACTCACAATTATTTATTGGTAAGTAACACAAGTAATTTTCTTATATTTCAACTAGATGCTAATATGACAGATTTAAAAAAAGATATGGTCTATCTATCCTGTTTCAGATGTTGTTTTCTTGCAGCTTTTTTCAAGTGCTTGCTGTGATCATAAAACCTGTAATAGTTTTCAAATCATGTTCTTGCAGGAGCCGAAAGTTCATTGAACGATGAGGTTATTCCAGTAGTTTATAAATCAAAAAAATCTTGTTGGAGTTGGAGTTTCGGTACGGTTTGTCCTTAATCAAAAACACCGCTTGTATTCAAAAACAACAATAATACTCTAGTGATACTAATGCCTTTCAATCGAAGTTAGCGTTATTGTTTTGTTTTTTATAACCGTACATTGCATATAATACTATTGAAACGCTTTCTAATATGTGTGTGCATGTGTATGGTATGCTCAACAAACATTGACTAGATGTGGTGATACGATTAGGAAAACTTATGATATAGTTGCTATTTTTAGTGTATAAGACATGTAAACTATACTTCTCTTCCGCAGTTCAAACTAAATTTTAAACAAAAAATTTTTTCTATATCTCCCTTAAAATACCAATGATTGTAATCTAGTATCAACTAATTTATACTCATAATACGTTTTTAATCTATAACGCTCTATTATTATTTACTTTTAGGTTCTCAAAGCGAAAAATTTACGATTGGCATCGAAGTTAAAAATCCTAAAATATTTAATATGATTCCCGCTTATGATAAAGCAAAACATCCTTTATTTCTCATATCAGATAGTGGCTTAAAGAGTATGTCAATAGTGTATTCTTCTTTTGTCCATTTATATCATCATGTTGTTTTTACTACTATTCAGTGCATGAAACTACGTTATATGATATGGTGGCATGTATGAATGAAAATGTTGGTCTTGTTCATCAAATGCCATTTACGTGTGATAGAAAACGATTTGCTGCTTCTGTAGAAAAAGTATGTATCACAATTTAATTATTAACAATAATTTTTTTAAAACATAAAATATTAGAGTTTTGATGTGCAAAATAACAGGTAATTAGATAGTTTTAAATTTAAATATATTGTCTTTATGATACATAAAAGAGGAGGTTAATTGATATTTTATAATTTATTTACAATTTAATGTTCATAATGACCGAGTGACCTGTAGATATGAAGAAGATGAGTTGTGTAGAACTAGAAATTAGAAATAGTAGTCGAAGTTTAGACAAGATATTGGAAAACTCTAACAAAGATCAGAGTTGCGAAAAAAATGCTTTTCTTAAACAAATTATCTTTTAATGAAGAATAAATGACAGATAAAGAAAGATTTTACCCAAATCTAGAATGTATAGAACGCAGTAATGTAAGGTTAATGTGTATAAAAATGTCAGGATGAGTAATTCGATGTAATTTCGAATAAGAATTATTTTATTTTCTGTACAAGTCGTAGAAATGACTAATATAATGGAGTTAGATTTATACAGGCGTTTTCTTTCGATTATTTTTAGGTATATTTTGGTACTCAACATGCTCGAATGTATATGACAATTAACTTAATTGGTATCAACTGTGTGACAGGAATGTCATGTTTAATTCGAAAAGAGGCTATTGATAAAGTGGGAGGATTAAGAGCATTTGGACATTATATTGCTGAAGATTTTTATTTAGCATACGAAGTAGCAAAACAGTAAGTTTGTTTATATTGATTTTTTACATTAGTTTATGATGAATTAACTTTTTTTTTCTTCTTTATATTATATTCGTATACGTAACTCGGAAAGATTTCTTCTCTGATTGACAGTTACATATCATTTGCAGTATTATGAAGCAATTATGCTCCATCTCTGATTCATACTGAATATGTCGCCTATACTGTCAACTGAAACATTTATTTTTTAACTCTGAAGCGACAATAGGAGTAGAAGGTGCAACGCTAAGATACTGATTAATGTTTTATACTTTTGTTTTTTTATTTAAAGAGGTTGGAAAATTCGTGTGGCACCAGCACCCGCTCTCCAGAATAGCGGTGAATATAGTATTCGAACATGGATTGATCGAATGATTCGTTGGTATAAATTACGAATGAGACTCTCTCCTTTAGCATATCTTGAACCATTTCAAGAATGTTTATCATCGGCATTACTAGCTGGCATAGTGACCAATTATTTATTTGAATGGAATTCTCTTGTTGTTACAGCATGTCATATACTTATTTGGTTTATGTTAGATTATCTAATGTTAAGAATTACACAGGTATGATATGATGAATATATCTTCTGAGCATATCACGTAACTGTGCTAATTAAGAAGCAATATATTTCCTAATCTGCTAAAGTGACATAAAATTAAGTAAACGTATTTATTTTAAGATTTTCTTCTTAAGATCTACATGCTTTTCATCAATAGAGAAGTTTTAGTTATTAACCTCTTTACCAACCATTAGTTAACTAGTCACGCATTCTTTTTAAATAAAAAAAAAGCTCAACTAGTAACCATGTTGTTCATTTCTTTATCTATAGGGTGGTCCATTACCATTTTCCAAATTTGAATTTGCCGTTGCATGGATGATGCGTGAGATATCAGCATTTTACATCTATTTCAAAGCATTTACTGAATCTTCGACAATAAAGTGGCGTGGAAGAGTATTCAAATTAGGTACGGGTACTCGTGCCGAAGAAATTAAACCATTAACTCCATTTCTCATCCAACAATCACCAGATTCTTCTTCAACAACATCATCGACTTTATCTCTGATTACTAATTCTAGTTGTAGTACCACAGACGATTCTAAACTACAATCACAGCAACTACTAATCGTTTGAAAGCTAAGCTTTATCTCTTTACTCGTGTAAATCGTGCAGGTCACGCTAGCTGTTTTTTATTTCTTAGGTCAATAACAAAAAAGCTTTCTTTTTTTTTCTTTCATTCTTAATTTATTTTGGTGATTTCTTTTTTATACACATCGAGTTTCTTTTTGTTATTTGCCTTTTGTGAGTCACAAGCTTATGGCAAAATTAGAGCTCATTAGTTCTAATTTTGAAGATATGAAATGATCGATGCTCTTGAGTTAATCGAACAATGGAATAAAATGAACGATATCAAGACACTATTTAAAAACAAATATTTTCATTCCAAGCAGTTTTTTATTTGACTGTTTAGGAAATTAAACGTAAATATGTATGCTTAGTAATCTATTTCACCCTCTTAGAGTCAAACATTTTTATTTTTTCGCGTTCCTGAGTATTCCATTCATTCATAAAATACTTAAGGCTGCCCTCCCTCCCCCTTCAGAAATCGATGATTTTCGTAGAAAAAATTGAAATTGAGTTTCTTACGCAGCTAGATAGGCTAAAGTCTCCTCTTTCAGAATATATTGCGCTTTCCACTGAGGAACTAGTTTTTTATGAGATTTTCTGTCAGCCACCTCGGTTTTCGTTCAATTTTTAGCAATTTTTCCTTAGTTACAGTGGGTAAAATAGCGTCATCTTCAGTAGTAAAGATGTTTACTTAATGTAATATGCCATAATCATGATATCTGGTATTTCTGTCAGATATTGATTAGGTTTTCTAGCGGTCAAATAACCTCTATGAGGAAAAAAGAAAGAGCTTTCTTTTTTGCTTTATAAATATATATCACACTCCTATATTGAACCTTAGATCTGCTGTCACTATGCTCTTCAAGCTTGTTTAGCATTTTTCTCAGAACATGGATTTAGCGGAACAAAATTGTACCTCCTCCTAGACGATTCATCGGAAAACCTTTATTTTTTTTTTATTTTGAAACTAAGACATCTATCTAAAGCAATTTTTGAATTTCGTTTTCTGTGCAGATATAAGTGGCACATACTAGGGTTATTTTCAGAGTTCTGACTTAAAATACATGTAGGGAATGAACGGAGACCAAATCTAAAACTCACTGGGGACAAACTTTAGATTACAGGTGTATATTTTCATTTGAAACCACTCGCAGCTTTCTGTGCTATCCAACAGTAAAGCCTTAACGTTTTTGCTAAGAGCCCCATTTTGCCTATTGTCACGAAATAACACGTCAACGCTTCAACATTTCGAGCTCGAATTTTCAGCATAAACTAGGTGGACAGTAAGCATCAACCACTGTAAACGCCGTCAAAACCGGATGTAAAATAAAATTTTGGTCCCTTAAGTATAGTTGGCAGAATGATAAGAGAGACGATTCTTACCATTGCAAGATTGTTTAAAAAGATATTCATGATTCTCTGCTATACCAATTTTAAGTAATTTTAGTTTAGTTCAGTAAAGTGTGAACATTAAAGCGTTAGAGTATGCTCCTTCTCGCTATCCTTGTAAACAGAAATCTAGCCTCCTATTGGCCCCTCTTGATTTTTTTCGAATAGAAAATAACCACTCTCGCCCCAGAAAAGTGGAAGATAAAGTTGACATATTTTACGGATATAATCTCTATATTGGCCAAATACACGATGTCAATTCATATCGCCGACAGAACAATAAAGTTCATGCAGAGTTGCGAAAAAGTACGTTTTCGTATTCAGTACACTCGATAACGCAGAAGATTGTCTGTTTTTGGCGACTGGTACTGCCAAAAGTTTAAGAAAAATGTTCAAAAAAAACGGCGAAAAAAGTTTTCCACAGGAAAATAATATTATTTTCAAAATTTTTCTTAAACTTTTAGCAGTACTCGTCGCCAAAAACAGAAAATCTTCTGCATTATCGAGTGTACTGAATATGAAAACGTACTTGTCCACTACTCTGCATGAACTTAGTTTTTTCCTTAACGTTGGTAGGTGTTCTTTTTTCCTATAGTAGTAAAAGTGGAATGATATTTTCAACCAGTGATATTTTAGATAGTCTGTGTTTCTCCACTGTTTAATTCAGATATCCATTCATTTTCCATTTCTTTCACTCTTTCTCTGATATATTTTAAGCCAAAAACTGATTGACTAGCCTTATTGACTTCGCTCCTGATTTTGTCTTTGGTGGTATTACATTAACAATTTTTGTGTTTTTTTTGCGTTTGTTGATGTCACATTCTCATTGTTTTTTTTTTTTTTATAACAATACGTTATATCTGTATATATGTCTTTTGGTATCTGCTTTAACAGACTATAGCTTCTCTGTCTTAAAATGAATATCCTGTTTTGTTCTTTTGTTGTTATTATGTATTTTATACATCGTTCTTTTCTGTCTCGCTCGTTTGATTTCTTCAAAGGAAAATAATTAATTGATTATGAGTTATTTTATATATACAAAAAAAAAGAAATTGAATATATGAACATCATCTTTATTGCTTAGAAATAATTAATTCAAGTCTCTTCAGAACAACTCAATATCTAAACGTGTTCTATTGATAAAACAAAGTCAAGAGAATAGTGAAAATTCATACAATTTCTAATAGTAAATAAGAATAATGCTAGAAAGATATAATTGTTATTAGTTAAAATATATACGGCATACATCTATAGTTTAGACTCAACGACAATTTATTTATCATCAAAACTCATATCTAGTAATAATTTGATAAATAAGTGAAGCTGAATAATCAAAATAATCCAAAATAATATTATTCAGACGAAATGTAATTTCAGTATGACGAGTTAAATAACCAAACAGTAGATGTATTTTACATTTTATATGATATTCATATTCATCATCAATCGGTACAACAAATCCATTACCAATTGATATTTTAATCGTACATTTTTCGGTTGATACATTGATGATTCAGCATGATTTTCTTCACTGAGTGAATAAAATGAGAAAGAAACGATAATTTTCAATATTTTAGGCTCTGTCATTATTAATCTAACTCATTCCTGCCCACTTATTTAATTAATTGATCTCTACAGGTGAATATGAATAACTCTATTTTGATCATGTACAGAATTTAAAATTCTCTCTCTTAGAGCCAGAGTCACGTATAATATCAAGAAAGTTGACTTCTTTTGTTATGATTATTACGTTAACATCAGCTGCTACGTCAACTTGAGCATAACTGCGCAGCATTTAATGTCTGAAAAAATTATAACTAATTTTTCATTCAGATTATTCAGTGCAAATACTAGTGCTTACAACAACTGCTTGAAATGATCTTGTGTAACCACTAGATTGTACCAAAAGGAGAACATGCTTTCTTTCTTGACAACTTGCACAAATCTAACATAAAAACCATCGTGTTTAACTGCTATGTGGTTTGATATTGTGTACGTATGTAGTCTTTGGTCGCATACATATTTTTATTTTTGTACTCATATTTCAAAATGATAAAAAAGAAAATGTAAAAAAGCTACATTCATCTAGTTAAATCTAGATTTCTGAATGTTGCAACATTTTTGCTACTTGTAACCTAGCTTATACAGACTTTTTCAATCTTAACCCAATAACAACCTGCAAAAGTTTGCTCAGAAAATTGATTTCTAATCTCCGAACTCATAGTTTTGTTTTCATGATTACTATCTCGAGCTCTGTAGTACATAAACTGAGAGAGAATTTTGGGAAATCTTAGCTACCGCAGATATAAATTTTTTCGGTTCATCTTTACAAAATCATAACAAATCGTTGTGAATTGTAAAAGTTTAATCTCACTTAAATATCAGACAGGTTATTAGGGAAATTTCCAAGTTTAAATTAAAAGCTTCATCGCTTTTTCCTATGCATTAACAAACAGATCGAAACGTATTGTCCATTAAGATTTCTCAAAATTCTCTCTCAGTTTACGTGCTACAGAACTCGCGACAGTTCCATTTCATAAGAAAATGCTATCGCTTTTCCAGTACCACGGACTTTTCCCTTCATGTTAATGATTAACACTGAACATTTTTGTTGGAATCGTTGTCAAAATCTCAACATATGAAAACAAAACTATGAGTTCTGAGGTTCGAAATCAAATTTCTCAAAAAAATTTTACAGGTTGTTGTCAGGTTAAGACTGAAAAAGGCTGTACAAGCTAGGTTACAGATTACAACATTTTTGCAACCTGCAGCAAAGCTCTAGATACTACTACTAGTAATAATAATAGAAAGCGTGTTTATTCGTTTGCAAAGTCAATCAGCTCCGTTGAGTTTCTGCACCGTCATGACAAAACGAATGGACCAAACTAAAACAAAAACAAAAGCATGACATGCTTCAGATAATGAAGAATATGATCTGACCGATTCATTGAGAAACCACTCGTTAAACAACTGCTAGAGAATGGCTATAGAGTGATGAATTGATACTTACAGGTTTTAATTTGACTGTTGCTGCTGATCTTGTTGAGTTTGTTGCTCACCTTCGTTGTTAACTTCACACTCGACAGTTTCATTTGTTGTAAGAGGTGGTGATTTTGTTCTCTCGTCACTCTCTCGTTCGTTATCTTCGACTGGCACGAGCTGTACGATGGGTGATGTCGGTTCAGCTTGATCGATACTGTCACCGAACTTGAAATTAGCACATGCCTGACGTAACTGAAGTATTTCCGGTGCAACAGATTCATCTCGTTCACCAGTCGATTCATGGTGAACAGTGGTCAACGATCGAACACGATCTTCGACTATTGGATTATCACCAACAAATGCGTTGTTGACTTGTGTCACATCACCATTTGATTGAGACATCTTGTCTGTAGATAAAAATACACCATGAGCATGAGCTACGGCACTTTGATCGTAATTCGAAGTGTTCACATTTACTGTTTCATTTGTTGGTGCTTCAGTCATTGTGGCTTTGGTATCTTTTGATGACGAAGACAACTTCTTCGATTTGGTTTTTGTTGGTTTTAGTTTCTGAGCATCTGTTTTGACTTGTTTTTTCGTTTGTTGTTTCTTGAGAGCGAAAGTGGTTGTCGAAACATCAGCTCCATTCGCTGTTGTGCTTTTGACATCACTAACTGTAGCAGTAGTGGTCGACGATTTCGTTTTACCTAATGTAGCACCCATTATTTATTGTTGCCAATATACTTTTCGAAATGGTATGAGATGGATTCACATACACATACGCACTAGAGATAGAAGACGAATTCCACTTGTTCTTTTGTTAACGATAGTGAGAGAATGTTACCAGATTGAAAAAGACGAATACCACTAACAATCACTCAGAGAGATATGTAAACATGTTTGACAAGTTGAGAGAAAAGAAGAGAAAGTTGACTAGTGGCACAATATTGATGCCAAGAATATCTATCCGTTTATCATTCTTCAAAATTATAACCGTAAGAGTGATGATAGGAAAACAAAAGAATAGTATGCCACTAATGTATGCATTGAAATTTGACTTTTTATTCTTTTCCTCCCATTTTTCATTCATCATGATATGTATACGTCTTGCACATTCCGTTTGATTCCAGATGAATGGAAAGTGTTTCACTCGATGATAACAAACGAAAATATTTTTTGTTGTCTTGGGCTATTCTTCTTGAATAATGAAAGCCGAACAGTGGGCTTTGTGTGAAGTTGATTTGAAATGAGTTTTAGCTGACTTGTAATCGAATCCGTTCGAAGCGACATGAATAAGTGCGCGCGTGAGATTTGAATGAATCATGGTCTAGGTGGATTTTCGTCAACAAAGAAGATGTTGTGGCGTGCGTTTGTAGAATCATTGTTCAACAATGTATTTTGGTTTTCTGCATGGATTTTGTTGTTATACGAGGAGTTTGATTCTGCCAGAAGAAGTCAATTTATTTCAAAGATTATCTTATTGAGAGTTTTCTATATAGGTATTAGATTTCATGCATTTTTTGGGGGGGGGGGTTTAGCACAGTTTATTCTAGAAATCAAGATGATGGAGAGCACTGGCGGTCTATCTTCAGAGCGTATAGAAGGTCGAAAAGAGATATAAACATGACGAAATTCCTCCTTTACATGGCGAAATCGATGTGCCAAATGTTATGACTAATCATTATGTTTTGTTAATATTGATTAATACCCCACTTATATTCTTATGTAGGCTGTAGGCTGAAAAAATCGTTTCCTTTCTGCATTAGTAATATTAAACTCTTAAAATATTACGGTTTTTATTGCAAGTACAAAGTAAATAATATCAGTATGTTATAGCACCTGTAGCAAGGTGCGTTTCTTGTCATGACTCGAATAGAAATATATATTCTACGTATGTTCTGCCAATTAAATAATGAATTCTTTTTATTTTCTTCCTTTAAAATCATTGATAGATTAGTTTTTTTATGTCTAACACGTTTTCATGCAGTAATACTACCGATCAGTTCGACCAGTTTTTGATTGGTATAGTTCCAAGATTTTCCGGATGGATAAAGTTAAAAAGTTTTTTCTCTCAAAACTTTACAGCTCTTCTTTCACACAACACGAAAGCGTGTTGTCATAAAGTCAGAAATCATATAAAATGTCATTACGAAGTGGACTATTGATGTGACTGGTATCCGAATGGACAAAGCTCGAATTGCTGGTACTCCTAAATGTCTCCTACGACAAATGATCACGGGATGATAATACATACGCCAATAAAGATACCCAAATAGCAACTGATAACTATTGTCTAATTTCTACTGTCACCTGCTTTCAATACTAATAAAGCAGAACACGAAAAAAGAATAAATTTTAAATTTTCGTAGGTTGATTGGAAGCGCTGAACTCTAATCTGCATTCCTACGCAAGTCCCAAATCCACATCTGTTATAGTATAGGCGTAGCAGGAGTCCCGTGAACACCCTAAACTTCGGATCGGGAAACCTGAGAAATACATGGAAACATAGGTTACCCACTACACTGAATCTTGTAGCAATGTTACTTTTTAGAATAGAATCCAAAACCTGTTAGAAACCCATAATAAATGAAATAACTCATTTTTAGCAGTTTCCACTGAAATTTAAGAAATTCATAACTCGCTCAAAGTTAAACTCAGTTTTTTCTTATTGTTGTTTCTGTTCCGTTCTACATCTGATAATTCTAAAATATGTGCGGTGAAAGAACGTTAAAAACCGGACAAAATGCGATATTTCATTACTTCAAAATTTATCGATTAATTCGAAAAAAGTTAAATTTAAGTACAATTCAAAAAATAAAAATAAAAACATGGATTTTCCATCAGATAAGCCTTCATGGTTCGCAGGATCTCGTGACAGAACGAAATGCGGTTATCAACTCCAAAACCTTTTAAAGATCCATTTTTCTTGACTTTTTTACACAAGTGCATCTGTATATCAAATATTGTGGAAAAAAGAATATAAATATTTTGATCTATTGATATATTATTAGATTTAAGATTGCACAGAAATGAAAATCTCATCGCACTGAGGCCATCGTTTCCACAAAACTTTTCAGTATGAAAAACAATTTGTTTTTTCTAAATATTAACATATTTTTTATCTTTCTTACAGATCAGAGGTCCAGCTTTATGCCGCAATTTAATTTTCCACCTATTTTTGAGGATAGCTATCAAATAGCGCTATCCATCACTATCACAGACGTAGTTACTGAGGGGATGGTGGTGACCCCCCCCCTGGTTTTAGAAAAGTTTAAGGCTTTGCACTTCAAAACAAACTTCTTTTTGGGAAGAACAAAAACATTTTTGGGCAGGACCACCCTCTGCTCTGAGATGCTAGCTACGCCCCTGATCACTATCATTTTAAGTTTAACAACGCTACGATTTGAATGCTAGCGATAGATGGCGTTATTTAATCCTCGAAAATAGAAAACTTAAAAAAGAAACATTATTTCTTTATTATTTTATTCAAATTTTAACTATTTGAATTGATCGTCGCGCTTTTAAAAAGTAAGAAACCATAAAAAAATGTTCAGAACTTCACCAGAGATGAACGATAACTACTATTTATACATGTTTATATGTTTAAAAACATATATATATAGTTTATTTGTCTGTATGTTTTTAAACATTTTTCTGCTGCCTGATGAAGACTACTTGATAATCAAACCGTTACTTTTGGATAAATAATTGAAAATAAAAAAGAGTAAAATCGAGTTAGTCAGATCAAAAAAGACCTTTCGCAAACGAAATAAATTATAATCTCAATAAATTGAAAAGGTATACAAATTTTTGGAATACCGTTTGTTTTTATAACAGCAATAAATCTGAAGTTTCAAACCGTAAACTCTGCCGAGTTCTCAAGCCAGTGGGAATTTTTCGTTTTACGCTCAATCTATTCTAAGTTTCTTTCCCCTCTTGAAGCTTTCGATATCAGTGGAATTTTATATCTGTTCTACAGTAGTTCTTTATTTCACATCATATAAAACATAGCAAACAGGAAAATGAAAAAAAAATTCAGAAAATAATCAGTTGTTGAATTCTTAACAACTGAACAATAAGGCACCGAATATAACTGTTACTGTTATATGAATTGAGGCGATAGGTCTAAATAGACAGATGACGGGTAAAATGGCAACGAATATGAATGTGATAAGGGGAGTTTGTGAACAAGATTTCTTTTCGAACATTTATGGGCCACCAACATTAAATGTTCTCTGTGCCATCAACGAAATGATTAAGATGTTCAACGATTCATTAAAATTACCGAAATTCCAATTATTTTACAATATGATACCACATATTTAATTTGTGTGACGGTGACGATCACAGTGACAGGTTAATTCTATTTGCGAGCAGGAAGATTTCTGTTTCATCTTGACCTTTCCGAACATACTTCGTGTAGTCCGGAGAGAAATGTCGCTAGAAATCAATAACACAAAAAAGTCGGCTATGGATAATAAAACTTGCAGAGTATAGATAATCTATCATAGCAAATCGATCAGAAATACTTCCAGTAGGGCTGTCGCGACCAGTCAGACTTTGGGGGGTGCTCCACTGAGACAAAAAAAAAATTTTCTGCTGGGAAAAATCGAGAATTTTTTATTTTTTCGGGGGGTGTCGCACCCCTCAACTTTCATCCAATGAATTCCGCCGAAGAAATTCTCTTATATAGCAAATAATTATCGACAGTCTACACACTAAAGGACTGAAAGCTAGACGTAAGTTGTCACGATCAACGTAAACACACGATGACACTAGCGGCTTAGGCCTAGCTTTCAGTCCTACCGTATCTTGACCTTTTATTTTTCGGTATTCTTTATAACTTATCGAAGAACGAAAGAGATGAGAACGACAATACTAGCCATGAGCCGGATGGAAATCCGAAAAGTTTTTTTACCAGGACCGGAACCGGAACTACAAAAGCTTTTTCCGGGACCGACACTAGAACTAAGATTTCTTTTGACAGTTGCGTAAAATCAGCTAAAACTTGATCTATTCTTCGTACTTTAATAGAAATGTTGCAGAAAATCGTCAGGAAGTCTTACAGTTCGATTTTATGTAAATGGGCATGCACCGGTTATTTTGCTTATATGATCAGACGAAGAAACATATGGCATACCTCGTCCATTAAGGAACAAATAACAGATCACTATCGATTAAAAAAATCCTGAACTTTCCGACATTAATAAAATATTTTTTCCGTGTAAGAAGAATTGCTACACCAAGGACCTACTTAAGGACCGGGACCAGAACCATAAAAATCCTCTGGAATCGACACCGGAACTGAAACTGGAAAGGCTTGGTCCCGCCCATATCTAGGCAATACATCACCGATCCATCTGTTTCTAGTGAGTAATTCAGAAAAGGCATATTTTCTCATCGGTTAAGTGGAACGATAGAGTGGATAATATAATGGTTACGGAGACGGAAAACTGGAGACATCAGTTTTGAATATTCTAGTATTAGCTTTTCACGAAATTGTGTAACAGACAAAACGCATTCTGCTGTAATTCTTACACATGCTCTCATATAGCATATATTTCTCTATGGCTGATTTTGTGTCTTTTGCTTATCTCTGGAAGTTCCAGAGATGGGCAGCTCCGACTCCGGAGCGGGTGATGAAAATCACCGGAGCTGGAGTAAGCGTTTTATGAGAGTCATGAAGTCGGAGCGGAGCGCTTCGTAAAAAGTATGAAGCTAGAGCGGAGTCGGAGCGGCTCTTTCTTTTAGCGCTCCACCAATAGCTCCATTTTCCCTATTCCATGTCAGCCAACTCTCTAAGAACATACTCGCTATGTTGACTCTATTCAAATGCAATCGACACTCCCCTATTTCCACTAGTCTTATTTCATGCTATAGATCAAACTGTGGTCTAAAACTATTGTACATAAAAATTTTCGTGTTGATCTTCCGTATATGCTGTGAAAGAGAATATGAACCCCGCAGATCATTGCAAAGCTACTTCAAAGAAATGCAAAAAATGTGCTTTTCCAATAAGATGAAAACTATTTTTAGCTGGAGCGAAGTCGAAGCAGAGGTGGAGTGAACTGGAGCGGAGCGGGAGTAGAGTTGGAGCTGAGGCTGAGGTGGAGCGAAAATTTACTGGTTGAAGTGGGGCTAGAGCGGAGCGGATGCAGAAACTTTCTTGTTGGAGTGGAGTTGGAGCGGAGCGACTCAAAAATGCCTGGAGCGGGAGCGAGAGCGAGAAAGAGTCGGAGCTGCCCATCTCTGTCTGGAACGCTTTTTAAAACCTGAAAATTTTGAAACAGCAATTAGAATTTTTTCAACGTTCGCGGAACTTTTCATAAAAGCATTCACTTGTCATTTGGAGTGATGAAGATTTTTAAAAGATTCATATTACCCAAGCTGAATGACAAATCGGACGAGATAATAAACGCCGGAGTTTACTTTTTGTTTCATTGTTTGACATTCCTTCAGGAGATTTTGCAACCTTTGCGAAAGCTTGAAATTTAACAGATTTTTTTATATTTGTTTCTAGATCTTCGTAGAAGCAATCTCATGAGCTATAATACTGAGTTTATTGATCTGTCTCTTGACTTTCTCGATACCGCTAGAAAAGGATTCTACACACAAAACTTTCATCTTCTTTTTTTATTATTGTTTGCTGTTTATTCCACATACACACTAATATGTGTATAGAGCATTTTATGATGCATGTAAATGAGTTTATGTACTTCAGATATAAAAATTCTCTGTCATTAGACCATCCTTTTTCTGTCATCTCAGCAGCTACACTAACTTCGCTCTCCTCTTCAGGATAATCATAGTGAAACTTGTTTACATTATGCTGTCGCTCAAAATTAACCTGAAGCTTGTTGAATATTTAGTTCGAAATTACGGAGCAAATGTCACTGGCAGTGCGGGTCAACGGTCATCGCCACCAGATATTGCTATATTTAAGGGTTGTGATAATATCAAAAAGTTTTCAATTAAAAGTATAATGGTCATCAACGGTTTGCTATACAGCGCGTCGTTAACAAAAAAACAAAAGTACCAAGACCTTGAACTAAACATGGAAGGCCTAGTAGTGAACCCAAGTAGAGATGAGGCAAAGATTATTCCGAAGAATACTTCAACTTTTATGATGGGATTCACTGGTGATCTTAGCAAACTAGCAGAAGATATAAAGTTTGAAATAGAATGTAATAATTGTGCAGCTAAACGATAGAAATCCGTGGAAGATTTGAAAAACAAAGTCGCTTGTCTCACCAGATGAGCGCCATTTCATTTGACTAATAATGACCTGTACAGTATGCTCAACGATGATGTGCAGCTGTTAGAAACAAAATATGAAAACTACATCAATCGGTAGAGGGGAGCGCCAGCTACATTTTGGTAAAAAGGATAATTTTGAAAAGTTTTTTCTTCAGGGTGAAAACGTGACTTGAAGCCAAAAGTGCCATACTCTTCCGTGTGATCTCGAAATATCCAGAATAAGGGAGGGAAAAATAATTCTGATTCAGCCATTTGAAAGAGCATCAAAAACTGAGTAAGCTAAATATAGTCTTGGCAGGGACCTGAGTAGGTGCCGGACATTGGAGGGGTGTAACGAAAGTTTTTTGTCCGAGATAGTGTAAACTTTATTTTAAATTTCACGTTCGAGGTGGTGTAAACTGTTTTTTGCATAGTTACTCAGTGATTACCTTGTTACTGTTCTTTTAAATTTTTGGGGGGGTACGCAACATCGGCGCGGATGCTAAAAAGGATTTCTCGAAAACCAGGATCCTCAAAACCAGTTTTCTGGGTTTGACCAAATAATTCTTGCAAACAAGTTCATTCGATAGAGCAAACATTTCTGAACAAAATAAGAGGTCTCCGAGTTCTCCACGACTATTCTTCATCGAACTGCACTCTATTTACTAAAGGCCTCAAACACAACTATTGTTTTTGAAAATTTCAATGATTTTACGGTGTTTGAGGACTTTAGTAAATAGAGTGCAGTTCGATGAAGAATGGCCGTGGAGAACTCGGAGACCTCTCATTTTGTTCCGAAATGTTTGCTCTATCGGATGAAGTTGTCATAGCTAAGAAGAACTTGTCACTTAACATGGCTAAAAGCTCAGCCCGTATACATACGGGTCCTGGCACGAAAGGGTTAAGAACTCTGCAAATACGGATTTCGAGAATGCTGCAAAAAACGAGAAAACATGGAAAATTATAGTTTATAGTAAATTCAACACTTCGCATAAAATCTATACAGATAGGATGCGTATGTTAGGTAGTGTGTTAACCTATGATATAGATATGGTAATAATA